>JBBYHO010457434.1:0-24905 GCA_038382025.1 Adansonia gregorii
TAAACACAAGCTAATTAAGCTTAAGTTTTAGTTATATCAAAACTAAGATTAATTCAAAGCTAATATAGCTAACAGTAGGAAAAGCTTTTTTTTCACCATTTTCCCTATAATTAATGTGCATTTGTGAAATGGAACAAACTTGGATACTTATTGTAATCTCCATTCTTTTCATTATGGGCACTACAATTTTCTTCCCCACATTTGGATACACAATATTGATGCTTTAGATTTGCAAGAGAAGCTTTTCATTCCACTATTTTCCCGATAATTAATGTTCAACAGTGAAATAAGACAAACTTGGATAGATATTATAATCCCCATTCTTGTCGTTATGGCGCTAGATCATGTTCTCCCCATTGGGTTACACGATATTGGTGCTTTGGATTTGCAAGAAAAGCTTTTCTTTCCATCATTTTCCTTATAATTAATGTTCATCCATGAAATGAGACAAACTTGGATGCTCATTGTAATATCCATTCTTTTCATTATGGGCATTACAATCATGTTCTCCCCATTGTGATACACATTATTGATGTTTTTTTTCTACCGTTTTCCTTATAATTAAAGTTGATTTATGAAATGAGACAAACCTAAATACTCATTATAATCTCCATTCTTTTCGTTATGGGCACTACAATCATATTCTTTCCATTGTGATACACAATATTGATGCTTTGGATATACAAGAAAAGCTTTTCTTTCCACCATTTTACTTATAATTAATGTTCATCTGTGAAATGAGTCCAACTTGGATGCTCATTATAATCTCCATTCTTTTTATGATAGGCACTACAATCTTGTTCCCCACATTTGGATACATGATATTGATGCTTTGGATTTGCAAGAAAAGCTTTTCTTTCTACCATTTTCCCTATAGTTAATGTTCATCGGTGAAATAAGACAAACTTGGATACTCATTGTAATCTACATTCTTTTCATTATAGGCACTATAATCTTGTTCCCCACATTTGGATGCATAATATTGATGCTTTGGATTTGTTTGAAAAGCTTTTCTTTCCACCATTTTTCCTATAATTAATGTGCATCTGTGAAATGAGACAAACTTGGATACTCATTGTAATCTCCATTCTTTTTGTTATGGGCACTACAATCATGTTCTCCCCATTGTGATACACATTATTGATGTGTCGGATTTGCAAGAAAAGCTTTTCTTTCCACCATTTTCCTTATAATTAAAGTTGATTTGTGAAATGAGACAAACTTGGATGCTCATTATAATCTCTATTCTTTTTGTGATAGGCACTATAATCTTTTTCCCCAAATTTGGATGCACGATATTGATGCTTTGGATTTGCAAGAAAAGCTTTTCTTTCCACCATTTTCCCTGTAGTTAATGTTCATCGGTGAAATGAGACAAACTTGGATTCTCATTTTAATCTCCACTCTTGTCGTTATGGGCACTACAATCTTGTTCCCCATATTTGGATACACGATATTGGTGCTTTGGATTTATAAGAAAAGCTTTTCTTTCCACCATTTTCCCCATAATTGATGTTCATATGTGAAATGAGACAAACTTGGATATTCATTGTAATCTCTATTCTTTTCATTATGGGCACTACAATTTTGTTCCCCACATTTATACACGATATTACTGCTTTGGATTTGTAAGAGAAGTTTTTCATTCCACCATTTTCCCAATAATTAATGTTCATCTGTGAAATGAGGCAAGCTTGGATACTCATTATAGTTTCCATTCCTTTCGTTATGGTGCTACAATCATGTTCTCCCCATTGGGATACACGATATTGATGCTTTGGATTTGCAAGAAAAGCTTTTCTTTCCACAATTTTCCTTATAATTAATGTTCATCCATGGAATGAGACAAATTTGGATTCTTATTGTAATCTCATTTCTTTTCCTAATCTTTATTCTTTTCATTATGGGCTCTACAATCATGTTCTCCACATTGGGATACACGATATTAACGTTTTGGATTTGCAAGAAAAGCTTTTCTTTCCACCATTTTCCTTGTAATTAATGTTCATCTGTGAAATGAGACAAACTTGGATACTCATTATAAGCTCCATTCTTTTCATTATGGGCACTACAATCATATTCCCTACATTGGGATATGTGATGTTGACGCTTTGGATTTGCAAGGAAAGCTTTTCTCTCCATAATTTTCCTTATAATTAATGTTCATCCATGGAATAAGATAAACTTGGATTCTCATTGTAATCTCCATTCTTTTCCTAGTCTCCATTCTTTTCATTATGGGCTCTACAATCATGTTCTCCATATTGGGATACACGATATTAATGCTATGGATTTGCAAGAAAAGCTTTTCTTTCCACTGTTTTTTTATAATTAATGTTCATCCATGAAATCAGTCAAACTTGGATACTCATAATAATCTCCATTCTTTTCATTATGGGGACTACAATCATGTTCTCCACATTGGGTTACATGGTACTAATGCTTTAGGTTTGCAAGAAAAGCCTTTCTTTCTGGCATTTGCCTTATAATTAGTATTTTTTTGTGGAAAGAGACAAACTTGGATACTCATTACATCTCCATTCTTTTCATTATGGGTACTACAATCATGTTCCCTAGATTGGAATACATGATATTGATGCTTTGGATTTGCAAGAAAAGCTTTTCTTTCCACTATTTTACAAATAATTGATGTTCATCCGTGAAATGACCTAAACTTGGATACCCATTATAATCTCCTTTCTTTTCATTTTGGGCACTACAATCAAGTTCCCCACATTGGGATACATCATATTGATGCTTTGGATTTGCAAGAAAAGCTTTTCTTTTCACCATTTTTCTTTATAATTAATGTTTATCCATGAAATGAGTCAAACTTGGATACCCGTAATAATCTTTATTCTTTTTGTTTCGGGCACTACAGTCAAGTTCTCCACATTAGGATACATGATATTGATGCTTTGGAGTTGCAGGCCTTTCTTTCCACCATTTTCCTTTATAATTAATGTTCATCTTTGAAATGAGTCAAACTTTGATACTTGTAATAATCTACTATCTTGTTGTTAGAGGCACTACAATCAAGTTCTCCATATTGGGATATTCGATATTGATGCTTTGGATTGACAAGAAAAGCTTTTTTTTCGCCATTTTCCTTATTATTAATGGTCATCTATGAAATAAGTCAAACTTTGATAATCATAATAATCTCTATTCTTTTCATTACGAACACTATAATCAAGTTCTCCACATTAGGATACATGATATTAATGCTTTTGATTTGTAAGAAAAGCCTTTCTTTCCACCATTTTCCTTTATAATTAATGTTCATATATGAAATAAGTCAATCCTTGACATAGTAGTCAGCATTCTTTTTGATATGGGCACTACAATTAAGTTCTCCACATTGGGTTACATGATATTGATGCTTTGGATTTGCAAGAAAAGCCTTTCTTTCCACTATTTGCCTTACAATTAAAGTTTTTTTGTGAAATGAGACAAACTTGGATACTCATTATATCTCTATTCTTTTTGTTACGAGGACTACAATGAAGTTCTCCATATTGGGATACATGCTATTAATGCTTTAGACTTGCAAGAAAAGCTTTTTTTTACCATTTTACTTATAATTAATGTTCATACGTGAAATGGGTCAAACTTGGATACTCATAATAATCTCCATTCTTTTCATTGCGGGCACTACAATGAAGTTCTCCACATTGGGATACATGATATTGATGTTTGGATTTGCAAGAAAAGCTTTTCTTTTCACCATTTTCCTTTCAAGTATTGTTCATCCATGAAATGAGACAGACTTGAATACTGATTATAATCTCCATTTTTTTGGTATGGGCACGACAATCATGTTCTCCACATTGGGATACATGATATTGATGCTTTGAATTTTCAAGAAAAGCCTTTGTTTCCACCATTTACCTTATAATTAAAGTTCATCTGTGAAATGAGTCAAACTTGGATACTCATTATAATCTGGATACATTTCGTTATGGGCACTACAATCATGTTTTTCACATTTGGATACACGATATTGATACTTTGGATTTACAAGAAAAGCTTTGCTTTCCACTTTTATCCATGTAATTAATGTTCATTCGTGAAATGAGTCAAACTTGGATACTCGTAATAGTCTTCATTCTTTTCATTACAAGGACTACAATCAAGTTCTCCATATTGGGATACATGATATTGATGCTTTGGATTTGCAAGAAAAGCTTTTCTTTCCATCATTTTACTTATAATTAATGTTTGTGCATGAAATGAGTTAAACTTGAATACTCATAATAATCTCCATTTTTCTTGTTGTAGGCACTACAATCAAGTTCTCCACATTGGGATACATGATATTGATGCTTTGGATTTGTAGGAAAAGCATTTCTTTCCACCATTTGCTTTATAATTAATCTTTTTTGGTGAAATGAGACAAACTTGGACACTTATTATATCTCCATTCTTTTTGTTATGGGCACTATAATCATGTTCTCCATATTGGGATACATGATATTGATGCTTTAGGTTTTAGAGAAAAGCTTTTCTTTTCACTATTTTCCTTATAAGTATTGTTCATCCGTGAAATGAGACAAACTTGGATACTCATTATAATCTCTATTCTTTTTGTTATGGGCACTACAATCATGTTCTCCATATTGGGATACATGATATTGATGCTTTGAATTTTCAAGAAAAGCTTTTCTTTCCACCATTTACTTTATAATTAATGCTCATCTGTGAAATGAGTCAAACTTGGATACTCATTATAATCTAGATTCTTTTTGTTATGGGTACTGTAATCATGTTTTCCACATTTGGATACTCGATATCGATGCTTTGGATTTATAAGAAGAGCTTTGCTTTCCACCTTTCTCCATGTAATTAATGTTCATCTGTAAAATGAGTCAAACTTGGATACTCGTAATAATATCCATTCTTTTCGTTACAGGGACTACAATCAAGTTCTTCATATTGGGATACATGATATTGATTATTTGGATTTGCAAGAAAAGCTTTTTTTTTTCCACCATTTGTCTTATAATTAATGTTCATTCGTGAAATAAGTCAAACTTGGATACTCGTAATAATCTCCATTCCTTTAATTACGAGCACTGCAATCATGTTCTCCACATTGGGATACATGATATTGATGCTTTGGATATTCAAGAAAACCCTGGTGAGATGAGACAAACTTGGACACTCATTATAGTCTCCATTCTTTTTGTTATGAGCACTGCAATCATGTTCTCCACATTGGGATATATGATATTGATGTTTTGGACTTGCAAGAAAAGCCTTTCTTTCCACTATTTTTCTTATAATTAATGCTAATCTGTGAAATGAGTCAAACTTGGATACTCATTATAGTCTAGATTCTTTTCATTATGGGCACTACAATCATGTTTTCCACATTTGGATACATGATATTGATGCTTTGGAATTATAAAAAGAGCTTTGCTTTCTACCTTTTTCCATCCAAATATTGTTCATCCATGAAATGAGTCAAAGTTGGATACTCATAATAATCTCCATTTTTTTTAGTACGAGGACTATAATCAAGTTCTCCATATTGGGTTACACAATATTGGTGCTCTGGATTTGTAACAAAAGATTTTGTTTCCACCATTTTCCTTTATAATTAATATTGATCTGTGAAATGAGTCAAACTTAGATACCCATAATAATCTTCCTTTTTTTCATTTTGGGCACTAAAATCAAGTTCTGGGCATTGGGATACATGATATTTATGCTTTGGAGTTGCAAGAAAAGCCTTTCTATCCACCATTTTCCTTTATAATTAATGTTCATCTTTGAAATGAGTCAAACTTTGATACTCGTAATAATCTACCTTCTTTTCGTTAGGGGCATCAATCAAGTTCTCTACATTGGGATACATGAAATTGATGCTTTGGATTGGCAAGAAAAGTTTTTTTTTCCACCATTTTCCTTATAATTAATGGTCATCTGTGAAATGAGTCAAACTTCGTTACTTGTAATAATCTCTATTCTTTTCATTACGGGCGCTACAATCTAGTTCTCCACATTGGGATACATGATATTGATGCCTTGGATTTGCAAGAAAAGCTTTTCCTTCCACCACTTTCCATTATAATTAATGTTCATTTATGAAATGAGTTAATCTTTGACACAGTAATCAACATTCATTTTGATATGGGCACTACAATCAAGTTTTCCACATTGGGTTACACGATATTAATGTTTTGGATTTGCAGGAAAATCTTTTCTTTCCACCGTTTGCCTTATAATTAATGTTTTTTTGATGAAATAAGACAAACTTGGATACTCATTATATCTCTTTTCTTTTTATTATTGGCACTACAATCATGTTCTCCACATTGGGATACATGATATCGATGCTTTGGATTTGTAAGAAAAGCTTTTCTTTCCACCATTTTCCTTATGATTAATGGTCATCTATGAAATGAGTCAAGCTTGGATACTCGTAATAATCTCTATTCTTTTCATTATGGGCACAACAATCATGTTTTCCATATTGGGTTACATGGTATTGATGCTTTGGATTTGCAAGAAAAGCCTTTATTTCCAGCATTTGCCTTATAATTAATGTTTTTTTGTGAAATGAGACAAACATGGATACTCATTATATCTCCATTCTTTCCACCATTTTATTTATAACTAATGTTCATCCGTGAAATGAGACAAACTTGGATGCTCAAATCTCCATCTTTTTCATTATGGGCACTACAATCATGTTCTCCACACATTGATCTTTGGGTTAGCTAGAAAAGCCTTTATTTCCACTATTTACCATATAATCAATGTTCATCTATGAAATGAGTCAAACATGGATACCCGTAATAATCTTAACTCTTTCATTTCAGGCACTACAATAAACTTCTCCACATTGGGATGCATGATATTGATGCATTGGAGTTGCAAGCCTTTCTTTCCACCATTTTCCTTTATAATTAATGTTCATCTTTGAAATGAGTCAAACTTTGATACCCATAATAATCTACTTTCTTTTTGTTAGGGGCATTACAATCAAGTTCTTCACATTGGGATACACGATATGGATACTTTGGATTTGCAAGAAAAGCCTTTCTTTCCACTATTTACCTTATAATTAATGTTCGTCTATGAAATAAGTCAATCTTGGATACTCATTATAATGTAGATTCTTTTCATTACAGGCAGTACAATCATGTTCTCCACATTTGGATAAACGATATGGGTGCTTTGGATTTTCAAGAAAAGCTTTGCTTTCCACCTTTTTTCTTCTAATTAAAGTCCATCCGTGAAATGAGTCAAACTTGGACACTCGTTATAGTCATTATGTTTTTCGTTATGGGCATTACAATCTTGTTCTCCACATTGGAAGACACAATACTAATGCTTTGGATTTGCAAGAAAAGCTTTTTTTTCCACCATTTTACTTATAATTAATGTTCATCCATAAAATGAGTTAAACCCGGATACTCCTCATAATCTCCATTCTTTTCATTACAGGCACTGCGGTCAAGTTCTCTACATTGGGATACATGATATTGATGCATTGAATTTGCAAGAAAAAGCTTTATTTCCATTATTTTCCTTTATAATTCATGTTCATCTATGAAATGAGTGAAACTTTGACACTCGTAATAATCTACATTTTTTTATATGGGCACTACAATCAAGTTCTCCACATTAGGATACACGATATTGACACTTTGGATTTGCCAGAAAAGCCTTTTTTTTCATCGTTTACCTTATGATTAATGTTTTTCGTGAAATGAGACAAACTTGGATACTCATTATAATCTCAATTCTTTTCTTTCTGGGCACTACAATCATGTTCTCCACAATGGGATACTTGATATTGATGCTTTGGATTTGCAAGAAAAGCTTTTCTTTCCACCATTTCCTTTATAACTAATGTTCATCTGTGAAATGAGTCAAACTTGGATACCGTTATAATCTCTATTCTTTTCAGTATGGACCCTATAATCATGTTCTACACATTGGGATGCATTATATTGAAGCTTTGGATTTGCAAGAAAAGCATTTTCTTCAATCATTTTTCTTCAAGCATTTTCTTTAATCAATTAATATTCATCTGTGAAATGAGTCAAACTTGGATGCTCGTAATAAACTCAATTTTTTTTGTTATGGGCACTACAATCATGTTCTCCATATTGGGATACACGATATTGATGCTTTGCATTTGTAAGAAAAGCTTTTATTTTCACCATTTTCCTTATAATTAATGGTCATCCAAACAATGAGCCAAACTTAGATACTTGTAATAATCTCCCTTCTTTTCATTATGGGCACTACAATCAAGTTCTCTAGATTGGGATACATGATATTGATGATTTGGATTTGTAGGAAAAGCCTTTTTTTCCACTATTTGCCTTATAATTAATGTTTTTCTGTGAAATGATATAAACTTGGATACTTATTATATCTCCACCCTCTTCATTATGGGCACAACAATCAAGTTTTCCACATTGGGTTGCATCATATTGATGCTTTGGATTTGCAAGAAAAGCCTTTCTTTCCACCATTTTCCTTTATAATTAATGTTCATCTATGAAATGAGTCAAACTTAAATGCCCGTAATAATCTTTATTCTTTCCATTTTGGGCACGACAATCAAGTTCTCCACATTGGGATACATGATATTGATGCTTTAGAGCTGCAAGAAAAGCATTTCTGTCCACCATTTTACTTATAATTAATGTTTATCTGTGAAATGAGTCAAACTTGGGCGCTCATAATAAACTCCATTTTTTTTACAGGCATTACAATCATGTTCTCCATATTAGGATACATGATATTGATGTTTTGCATTTGCAAGAAAAGCATTTTTTTTCCTATATTTTCCTTATAATTAATGGTCATCCATAAAATGAGTCAAACTTGGATACTCATAATAATCTCTATTTTTTTGTTATGGGCACTACAATAAGTTCTCCATATTGGGATACATGATATTGATGCTTTGGATTTGCAAGAAAAGCCTTTCTTTCCCCTATTTTCCTTATAATTAGTGTCCATCCATGAAAACTTGGATACTTATTATTATCTCTATTCTTTTCATTATCGGCACGACAATCATGTTCTCCACATTGGGATACATGATATTGATGCTTTGGATTTGCAAGAAAAGCCTTTCTTTCCACCATTTACCTTATAACTACTGTTCATCATTGAAATGTGTCAAACTTTGGATGCTTGTATTAATCTCCATACTTTTCGTTACTAGGACTACTTCAAGTTCTCCATATTGGGATACACAACATTGATGGTTTGGATTTGCAAGAAAAGCCTTTCTTTCCACCATTTTCCTTGCAATTAATGTACATCCGTGAAATGAGATAGACTTGGATACTTAAATCCCGATTCTTTTCATTATGGGCACTGCAATCATGTTCTCTACATTGGGATACATGATATTGATGCCTTGGATTTGCAAGACAAGCCTTTCTTTCCACCATTAACCTTATAATTAATGTTCCTATATGAAATGAGTGAAACTTGAATACTCGTAATAATCTTCATTCTTTACGTTATAGGGACTACAATTAAGTTCTCCACATTGGGATACATGATATTGATGCTTTGGATTAGTAAGAAAAGCCTTTTTTCCACCATTTACCTTATAATTAATGTTCATCTGTGAATAAGTCAAACTTTGGATGCTCTTAATAATCTCCATTCATTTTGTTACCGGAACTACAATTAAGTTCTCCATATTAGGATACATGATATTGATGCTTTGGATTTGCAAGAAAAGCCTTTCTTTCCACCATTTTCCTTACAATTAATGTTCATCCGTGAAATAAGATAGGCTTGGATACTCAAATCTCGATTCTTTTTATTATGAGCACGACAATCATGTTCTCCATATTGTGATACACAATATTGATGCTTTGGATTTGCAGGAAAACATTGCTTTTCACCATTTTCCTTGTAATTAAAGTTTATCCATGAAATGAGTCAAACTTGGATACTCATTAAAATCAACATTCTTTTCATTATGGGCACTATAATCATGTTCTTTACATTGGGATATACGATATTAATGCAATGGATTTGCAAGAAAAGCTTTTCTTTTCCACCATTTTACTTATAATTAATGTTCATCTGTGAAATGACTTAAACTTGGATACTCATTATAATCTCCATTCTTTTCATTATGGGCACTAGAATCAGGTTTTCCACATTGGGATACACGATATTGATGCTTTGGATTTGCAAGAAAAGCTTTTCTTTTCACTATTTTCCTTATAATTAGTGTTCATCTGTGAAATGAGACAAACTTGGATGCTTATTATAATCTCCATTGTTTTCGTTATGGGCACTGCAATCATGTTATCCCCATTGCGATACATGATATTGATGCTTTGGATTTGCAAGAAAAGCTTTTCTTTCCACTATTTTCCCTATAATTAATGTTCATCCATGAATTGAGACAAACTTGGATACTTAATATAATCTCCATTCTTTTTGTTATGGGCACTACAATCATGTTGTCCATATTGGGATACATGATATTGATGCTTTAAATTTGCAAGAAAAGCCTTTCTTTCCACCATTTACATTATAGTTAATGTTCATCTTCGAAATGAGTCAAACATAAATACTTGTAATAATCTCCATTCTTTTCATTGCAGGGACTACAATCAAGTTCTCCATATTAGGATACATGATATTGATGGTTTGGACTTGTAAGAAAAGCCATTCTTTCCACTATTTTCTGTATAATTAATGTTCGTCCGTGAAATGAGACAAACTTGGATACTCATTATAATCTTCATTCTTTTCATTATGGGCACCACAATCATGTTCACCAAATTTAGATACGTGATATTGATGGTTTGGATTTGCAAGAAAAGTTTTGCTTTCCACCAATTTCCCTATAATTAAAGTTTATTCGGGAAATGGGTCAAACTTGGATACTTGTTATAATTTACATTCTTTTCATTATGGGAACTATAATCATGTTCTCCACATTGGGATACACGATACTAGCACTTTGGTTTAGCAAGAAAGGCTTTTTTTCCACCATTTAAATGTAATTAATGTCCATCTGTGAAATAAGGCAAACTCGGATACTCATAATAATCACCATTCATTTCATTACAGGCACTACAATCAAGTTTTCCATATTGGGATACATCATATGATGCCTTGGATTTGCAAGAAAAGCCTTTCTTTCCACCATATTCCTTTATAATTAATGTTCATCTGTGAAATGATTTAAACTTTGATACTCATAATAATCTACATTCTTTTCGTTATGGGCACTACAATCATGTTTTTCACATTGGGATACTTCATATTGATGCTTTGGATTTGCAAGAAAAGTTTTTTCTTTCCACCATTTTCATTATACATATTGTTCATCCGTGGAATGAGACAAACTCAGATACTCCTTATAATCTCTATTCTTTGTGTTATAGGCACAACAATCATGTTCATGACATTGGGATACACGATATTGATGCTTTGGATTTGCAAGAAAAGCCTTTCATTACACCATTTTCCTTATAATTAATGTTCATCTGTGAATTGAGTCATATTTGGATACTCATAGTAATCTCCATTCTTTTTTGTTATGGGCTTTACAATCATGTTCTCTACATTAGGATACACGATATTAATGCTTTGGATTTGCAAGAAAAGCTTTCCTTTCCACCATTTTACCTATAAATAATGTTCAACTGCGAAATAAGGCAAACTTGGATACTCGTAATAATCGCCATTCTTTTTATTACAGGCACCACAATAAAGTTCTACACATTGGGATACATGATAGTGATGCCTTGGATTTGTAAGAAAAACCCTTCTTTCCACCATTTTCCTTATAATTAATGTTCATCTGCGAAATGAGTCAAACTTAGATACCCATGGTAATCTCCATTATTTTCTGTTATGGGCTCTATAATCATGTTCTCTACATTGGGATACATGGTATTGATGCTTTGGATTTACAAGAAAAGCTTTTCTTTCCACCATTTTACTTATAATTAATGGTTATCCTTGAAATGAGACAAACTTGGATACTTATTGTAATCTCCATTATTTTTGTTATGGGCACTACAATCATGTTCTGCACATTGGGATGCACGATATTAAAGCTTTGGATTTGCGAGAAAAGCTTTTCTTTCCTTCATTTTCCTTATAATTAATGGTCATCTGTGAAATAAGTCAAACTTGGGTACTCATAATCATCTCCATTCTTTTCATTATGGGCACTACAATCAAGTTCTCCACATTGGGATACACGAAATTGATGCTTTGGATTTACAAGAAAAGCTTTTTTTTCCACCATTTTCCTTATAATTAATGGTCATCCATGAAATGAGTCAAACTTGGATACTTGTAATAATCTCCATTCTTTTCATTATTGGCACTACAATCAAGTTATCCACATTGGGATACATGATATAGATGCTTTAGAATTGCAGGAAAAGCCCTTCTTTCCACCATTTTTCTTATAATTAATGTCCATCGTGAATGAGACAAACTTAGACACTCATTGTAATCTCTATTCCTTTTGTTATGGACAATACAATCATGATCTCTGCATTGGGATACATGACATTGATGCTTTAGATTTTCAAGAAAAGCCTTTCTTTCCACCATTTTCCTTTTAATTACGGTTTATCTGTGAAATAAGTCAAGTTGGATACTCATAATAATCTCTATTCCTTTCGTTATGGGGACTAGAATCAAGTTCTCCACATTGGGATACATGATGTTGATGGGTTGGATTTGTAAGAAAGGCCTTTCTTTCCACCATTTTCCTCATAATTAATGTTTGTCTGTTAAATGAGACAAACTTAGGTACTCATTATAATCTCTATTCTTTTCATTATGGGCACTACAGTCATGTTCTCCACATTAGGATACAAGTTACTAATGCTTTGGATTTGGAAGAAAAGCCTTTATTTCACCATTTTCCTTTATAATTAATGTTTATCTGTGGAATGAGTCAAACTTTGATACTCGTAATAATCCATATTTTTTTCGATATGGACACTACAATCAAGTTCTCTACACCCATACACGATATTGATGCTTTGGATTTGCAAGAAAAGCTTTTCTTTCCACCATTTTACGTATAATTAATGGTTATCCTTGAAATGAGACAAACTTGGATACTCATTATAATCTCCATTATTTTTGTTAGGGGCACTAAAATCATGTTCTCCACATTGGGATACACGATATTGAAGCTTTGGATTTTCAAGAAAAGCCTTTCTTCTCACCATTTACCTTATGATTAATGTTCATCTGTGAAATGTGTCAAACTTGGATACTCGTAATTATCTCCATTCTTTTCATTATGGCAACTATAATCAAGTTCTCCACATTGGGATACATGATATTAATGGTTTGGATTTATAAGAAAAGCCTTTCTTTCCACCATTTTCTTTATAATTAATGTTCATCTGTGAAATGAGACAAACTTAGATACTCATTATAATCTCCATTCTATTTCATTATAGGCACTACAACCATGTTCTCCATATTGGGATACATGATATTGATGGTTTGGATTTACAAGAAAAGCCTTTCCTTCCATAATTTTCCTTATAATTAATGTTCGTCCGTGAAATGAGACAAACTTGGATACCCATTATAATCTCCATTCTATTTCATTATAGGCACTACAACCATGTTCTCTACATTAGGATAAATGATATTGATGGTTTGGATTTCCAAGAAAGGCCTTTCTTTCCACTATTTTCCTTATAATTAATGTTCATCAAGGAAATGAGACAAACTTGGATACTCATTATAATCTTCATTCTTTTCGTTATAGGCACTACAATCATGTTCTCCACATTCCGATACGCGATATTAATACTTTGGATTTGCAAGAAAAGCCTTTCTTTCCACTATTTACCTTATAATTAATGTTCATCTATAAAATGTGTCAAACTCAGATACCCGTAATAATCTCCATTCTTTTCATTATGGTGACTATAATCAAGCTTTCCATATTGGGATACACAAGATTGATGCTTTGGATTTGCAAGAAAAGCCTTTTTTTCTACCATTTTCCTTATAATTAATGTTCATCCATGAAATGAGAAAAACTTGGATGAACAATATAGTCTCCATTCTTTCATTATGGGCACTACAATCATGTTCTCCATATTGGGGTACATGATATTGTTGCTTTGGATTTGCAAGAAAAGCCTTTCTTTCCACCATTTACCTTGTAATTAATGTTCATCTGTGAAATGAGTCAAACTTGGATGCTCATAATAATCTTCATTCTTCTCGTTACGAGGACTACAATAAAGTTCTCCATATTGGGATACATGATATTGATGGTTTGGATTTGCAAGAAAAGCCTTTCCTTCTGCCATTTTCCTTATAATTAATGTTCATCCGTGAAATGAGACAAACTTGGATACTCATTATAATCTCCATTCTTTTCGTTGTGGGCACTACAATCATGTTCTCCATATTTGGATGCACAATATTGATGCTTTGGATTTACAAGAAAAGCTTTGCTTTCCACTAATTTCCTTGTAGTTAAAGTTTATTCGTGAAATGGGTCAAACTTAGATACTCGTTATAATCTGCGTTCTTTTTCTTATGGACATTACAATCATGTTCTCCACATTGGGATACATGATATTGATGCTTTGGATCTACAAGAAAAGCTTTTCTTTTCACCATTTTCCTTATAAGTATTGTTTATCTGTGAAATGAAACAAACTTGAATACTCATTATAATCTCCATTCTTTTTGTTATGGGCACTACAATCACGTTCTCCACATTAGGATACACGATATTGATGCTTTGGATTTGCAAGAAAAGCTTTTCTTTACACCATTTTCCTTGTAATTAATGTTCATCTGTCAAATAAGTTAAACTTGGATACTCGTAGTAATCTCCATTTTTTTTGCTATGGGCTCTACAATCATGTTCTCCACATGAGAATACATAATATTGATACTTTGGATTTCCAAGAAAAGCTTCCCTTTTTGCCATTTTACATATAATTAATGTTCATCCACGAAATAAGGCAAAATTGGATACTCGTAATAATCACCCATTTTTTCATTATAGGCTCTACAATCAAGTTCTCCACATTGGGATACATCATATTGATGCCTTGGATTTGCAAGAAAAGTCTTTCTTTCCACCATTTTCCTTTATAATTAATGTTCACCTGTGAAATGATTTAAATTTTGATGCTTGTAAAAATCTACATTCCTTTCATTATGGACACAACAATCAAGTTCTCCACACTGGGATACACGATATTGTTGCTTTGGATTTGCAAGAAAAGCTTTTCTTTCCACCATTTTCCTTATAATTAATATTCACCGGTGAAATGAGTCAATCTTGGATACTCATAAAAATCTCTATTCCTTTTATTACAGGGACTACAATCAAGTTCTCCACATTGGGATACATGATGTTGATGGTTCAGATTTGCAAGAAAAGCCTTTCTTTCCACCATTTTCCTTATAATTAATGTTTGTTTGTGAAATGAGGCAAGCTTGGATGCCCATTATAATCTCCATTCTTTTCGTTATGGGCACTACAATCATGTTCTCCGCATTAGGATACAAGATATTGATGCTTTGGATTTGGAAGAAAAGCTTTGCTTTCCACCAATTTTCTTGTAGTTAAAGTTCATCTGAGAAATGAGTCAAACTTGGATACTCATTATAATCTACATTATTTTCATTATGGGCACTACAATCAAGTTCTCCACACCCATACACGATATTGATGCTTTGGATTTGCAAGAAAAACTTTTTTTCACCATTTTACTTACAATTAATGTTTATCTATGAAATGAGACAAACTTGGATGCTCATTATAATCTCCATTCTTTTCATTATGGCCACTGTAATCTTCTTTTCCACATTGGGATGCATGATATTGATGCCTTGGATTTGCAGGAAAAGCTTTTCTTTCCACCATTTTACTTATAATTAATGTCCATCCGTGAAATGACTCAAACTTGGATACTCATAATAATCTCCATTCCTTTTATTTCGAGCACTACAATCAAGTTCTCCACATTGGGATACACGATATTGATGCTTTGCATTTAGAAGAAAAGCCGTTTATTCCACCATTTTCCTTTATAATTAATGTTCATCTATGAAGTGATTCAAACTTGGATACCCATAATAATCTTCATTCATTTCGTTTCAGGCACTACAATCAAGTTCTCCACATTGGGATACATGATATTGATGCTTTGGATTTGCAAGCCTTACTTTTCACCATTTTCTTTTGCAATTAATGTTCATCTGTTGAATGAGTCAAACTTTGATACTCGTAATAATCTGCATTCTTTTTATTAGGGGCACTACAATTAAGTTCTCCACATTGGGATACATGATATTAATGCTTTGGATTTGCAAGAAAAGCTTTTCTTTCCACCATTTTCCTTATAATTAATGGTCATCTACGAAATGAGACAAACTTGGACACTCATTGTAATCTCTATTCCTTTCGTTATGGGCTTTACAATCATGTTCTCCACATTGGGATACATGATATTAATGCTTTGGATTTGCAACAAAAGCCTATCTTCCCGCCATTTACCTTATAATTAATGTTCATCTGTGAAATGTGTCAAACTTGGATAGTCGTATTTATCTGCATTCTCTTCATTACGGCAACTACAATCAAGTTCTCCACATTGGGTTACAAGATACTAGTGGTTTAGATTTGCAAGAAAAGCCTTTCTTTTCGCCATTTTCATTATAATTAATGTTCATCCGTGAAATGAGACAAACTTGGATACTCATTATAATCTCTATTCTATTTCATTATAGGCACTACAGTCATGTTCTCTACATTGGGATACACGATATTAATGCTTTGGATTTGCAAGAAAAGCTTTTTATTTCCACCATTTTCCTTATAATTACAGTTTATTCATAAAATGAGTTAAACTTGGATACTCATTATAATCTCCATTCTTTTTATTATCGACACTAAAATCATGTATCCATATTGGTATACACGATATTGATGCTTCAGATTTGCAAGAAAGGCTTTTCTTTCCACCATTTTCCAAATAATTAATGTTCATCCGTAAAATGAGTCAAACTTTGATACTCGTAATAATCTTTAATCTTTTTCTCATGGGCACTACAATCATGTTCACTACATTAGGATGCACAATATTGATGCATTGGTTTTTCAAGAAAAGCCATTTTCCCACCATTTTCCTTATGCTTAATGTTCGTCCGTGAAATGATATAAACTTGGATACTCATTATAATCTTCATTCTTTTCATTATGGGCACTACAATCATGTTTTCCACATTAGGATACATGATATTAATGCTTTGGATTTGTAAGAAAAGCTTTTCTTTCTGCCATTTTACTTATAATTAATGTTTATTCGTGAAATGACTCAAACTTGGATACTCATTACAATCTCCATTCTTTTCATTATAGGCACTAAAATCAAGTTCTCCATATTAGGATACACGATATTGATGCTTTGAATTTGAAAGAAAAGCATTTCTTTACACCATTTTCCTTTTAATTAATGTTCATCTGTGAAATATGTCAAACTTGAATACTCGTAATAATCTTCATTCTTTTTCTTATGGACACTACAATCATGTTCTCCACATTGGGATACATGATATTGATGCTTTGGATCTGCAAGAAAAGCTTTTCTTTTCACCATTTTCCTTATAAAGATTATTCATCCGTGAAATGAGACAAACTTGGATACTTATTATAATCTCCATTCTTTTTGTTATGGGCACTACAATCATGTTCTCCACGTTGGGATACACGATATCGATGCTTTAGATTTGCAAGAAAAACTTTTCTTTGCACCATTTTCCTTATAACTAATGTTCATCAGTTAAATGAGTCAAACTTGGATACTCGTAATAATCTTCATTTTTTTCTTTATGGGCACTACAATCATGTTTGCCACATTGGGACAGATCATATTGATGCTTTAGGTTTGCAAGAAAACCTTTACTTTCCACCATTTTTCTTATAATTAATGTTTATCTATGAAATAAGTCAAACTTGAATACTCATAATAATCTTCGTTCTTTTCATTATGGGTACTACAATCATGTTCTCCACATTGGGATACTCGATATTGATGCTTTTAATATGCTGCAAGAAAAGCTTTTCTTTTCACCATTTTTTTGATAATTAATGCTCGTCTGTGAAATGAGACAAACTTGGATACTCATTATAAACTTCATTCTTTTCATTATGGGCACTACAATCATGTTCTCTATATTGGGATACATGATATTAATGCTTTGGATTAGTAAGAGAAGCTTTTCTTTCTGCCATTTTACTTATAAGTAATGTTTATCCGTGAAATGACTCACACTTGGATACTCATTTTAATCTCCATTCTTTTCATTATGGGCACTAAAATCAAGTTCTTGACATTGGGATACACGATATTGATGCTTTGGATTTGCAAGAAAAGCATTTCTTTACACCATTTTCCTTATAATTAATGTTTATCTGTGAAATGAGTCAAATTTGAATACTCATAATAATCTTTGATCTTTTCATTATGGACACCATAATCATGTTCTCCATATTGGGATACAAGATATTGATGCTTTGGATCTACAAGATAAG
Organism: Adansonia gregorii; assembly: GCA_038382025.1. NCBI lineage: Eukaryota > Viridiplantae > Streptophyta > Magnoliopsida > Malvales > Malvaceae > Adansonia > Adansonia gregorii. The sequence continues at coordinate 18,566 of JBBYHO010457434.1, forward strand.
CTTTTCTTTTTACCATTTTCCTTATAAAGATTATTCATCCGTTAAATGAGACAAACTTGGATACTTATTATAATCTCCATTCTTTTTATTATGGGCACTACAATCATGTTCTCCACATTGGGATGCATGATATTGATGCTTTACATTTGCAGGAAAAGCTTTTTTTGCATCATTTTCCTTATAATTAATGTTCATCAGTAAAATGAGTCAAACTTGGATGCTCGTAATAATCTTTATTCTTTTTTGTTATAAGTAGTACAATCATGTTTTTCATGTTGGGACACACGATATTGACGCTTCGAGTTTGCAAGAAAACCTTTTCTTTATACCATTTTTCTTATAATTAATGTTTATCTGTGAAATGAGTCAAACTTGAATACTTGTAATAATCTTTGTTCTTTTCGTTATGGGCACTAATCTCATGTTCTCCATATTGGGATACATGATATTGATGCTTTGGATCTGCAAGGAAAGCTTTTCTTTTCACCATTTTCCTTATAAGTATTGCTCATCCGTGAAATGAGACAAAATTAGATGCTCATTATTATCTCTATTCTTTTTGTTATAGGCACTAAAATCATGTTCTCCACATTGGGACACATGATATCGATGCTTTGGGTTTGCAAGAAAACCTTTCTTTACACCATTTTTCTTATAATTAATGTTAATCTGTGAAATGAGTCAAACTTGGATGCTCATAATAATCTTCATTCTTTTTCACTATGGGCACTAAAATCATGTTCTCCACATGGGGATACACGATATTGATGCTTTGGATTTGCAAGAAAAGCTTTTTTTCCCTTGTTTTCCTCATAATTAATGGCCATCCATAAAATAAGTTAAACTTGGATACTTATAGTAATCGCCATTCTTTTCATTATAGGCACTGCAATCAAGTTGTCCACATTGGGATACACGATATTGATGCTTTGGATTTCCAAGAAAAGCTTTTCTTTCAACCATTTTCCCTATAATTAATGTCTATCTGTGAAATGAGACAAACTTGGGTACTCAGTATAATCTCTATTCTTTTCATTATGGGCACTACAATCATGTTCTCCACATTAGGGTACATGATATTAATACTTTGGATTTGCAAGGAAAGCCTTTCCTTCCACCGTTTACCGTATAATTAATTTTCATTTGTGAAATGTGTCAAACTTTAGATACTCGCAATAATCTCTATTCTTATGGTTACAAGGACTACTATCAAGTTTTCCACATTGGGATACACGACATTGATTCATTGGATTTATAAGAAAAGCCTTTCTTTCCACCATTTTTCTTATAATTAATGTTCACCCATGAAATGATACAAACTTGGATACTTATTATAATCGCCATTCTTTTCATTATGGGCACTACAATCATGTTCTCCACATTAGGCTACACAATATTAATGCTTCGGATTTGCAAAAAAAGCTTTTGTTTTCACCATTTTACTTATAATTAATGTTCATCCATGAAATGAGTCAAATTTGGATACTCATAATAATCTCCATTCTTTTTGTTATGGGCACTACAATAAAATTCTACACATTGGGATACATGATATTGATGCTTTGTATTTGGTAAACAAGCCCTTCTTTCCACCATTTCCCTTTATAATTAATGTTCATCTGTGAAATGAGGTAAATTAGGATACTTATTATAGTCTCCATTCTTTTTATTATGGGTGCAACAATCATGTTTTCCACATTGGGATACACGATATTGATCTTTTGATTTGCAAGAAATGCTTTTCTTTCCACTATTTTACTTGTAATTAATGTTCATCTGTGGAATGACTCAAACTTGAATACCATTATAGTCTCTATTCTTTTTATTATGGGCACTACAACTACGTTCTCCACATTGGGATACATGATACTAAAACTTTGGATTTGCAAGAAATGCTTTTCCTTCCACCATTTTACTTATAATTAATAATCATCTGTGAAAAGAGTCAAACTTAGGTACTCGTAATAATCCCCATTCTTTTCATTACGGGCACTACAATCATGTTCTCTACATTGGGATACACGATGTTGATGCTTTGGATTTACAAGAAAAGCTTTGCTTTCCATGATTTTCCTTGTAATTAAAGCTTATTTGTGAAATGACTCTAACTTGGATACTTATTATAGCCTACATTCTTTTTGTTATGGGAACTACAATCATGTTCTCCACATTAGGACACACGGTGCTAATGCTTTGGATTTGCAAAAAAAAGCTTTTCTTTCCACCATTTACTTATAATTAATGCTCATCTGTTAAAGGAAACAAACTTGGACACTCCTGGTAATCTCCATTCCTTTTGTTATAGCCATTATAATCATGTTCTCCGTAATAAGATACATGATATTGATGCTTTAGATTTATAAGAAAAGGCGGCTTTCTTTCCACCATTTTCCTTTATAATTAATGTTCATCTATGAAATGAGTCAAACTTTGATGCTCATAATAATCTACATTGTTTCTAATGTAAGCACTACAATCAAGTTCTCCACAATAGGATACACAATATTGATGCTTTGAATTTGCAAGAAAAGCCTTTCTCTCCATTATTTATCTTATAATTAATGTTTTTTTGTGAAATGAGACAAACTTAGATACTAGTAATGATCTCCATTCTTTTCAGTATGGGGACTGCAATCAAGTTCTTCACATTGGGATACATGATATTGATGCTTTGGTTTTGCAAGAAAAACCTTTTTTTCCACCATTTGCTTTATATTTAATGTTCATATGTGCAATGAGTCAAACTTGAATACTCGTTATAATCTCTATTATTTTCGTTATGCATAATCATGTTCTCTACATTGGGATACATGATATTAATGCTTTGGTTTTGCAAGAAAAGCCTTTCTTTCCACCATTGACCTTATAATTCATGCTCATCTACAAAATGTGTCAAACTTAGATACTCGTAATAATCTCCATTCCTTTTATTACGGGGACTACAATCAAGTTCTCCACATTAGGATACACGATATTGTGCTTTGGATTTACAAGAAAAGCTTTTCTTTCCACCATTTTCCTTATAATTAATGTTCATCCATGATTTAAGATAAACTTGGATGTTTAATATAATCTCCATTCTTTTTGTTGTGGGCACTACAATCATGTTTTCCACATTGGGATACATGATATTGAAGCTTTGGATATGCAAGAAAAGTTTTCTTTCCACCATTTTCCTTTTAAGTATTGTTCATCTATGAAATGAGTTAAACTTGGATACTCATAATAATCTCCATTCTTTTAGTTATGGGGAAAACAATCGAGCTCTCCATATTGGGATTCATGATATTGATGCTTTGTATTTGCAAGAAAAGCCATTGTTTTCGCCATTTTCCTTTATAATTAATGTTCATCTATGAAATGAGTCAAACTATGATACTCGTAATAATCTACATTGTTTTTGATATGGGCACTACAATCAAGTTCTCTACATTGGGATGCACAATATTGATGCTTTAGATTTGCAAAAAAAGCCTTTCTTTCCACCATTTATCTTATAATTAATGTTTTTCTATAAAATGAGATAAACTTGGATGCTCATTATTATCTCATTTTTTTTTTGCTATGGGCACATAATCATGTTCTCCGCATTGGGATACATGATATTGATGCTTTGGTTTTGCAAGAAAAACTTTTCTTTCCACCGTTTACCTTACAACTAATGTTCATATATGAAATAAGTCAAACTTAGATACTAGTAGTAATCTCCATTCTTTTCATTATGGGGACTGCATTCAAGTTCTCCACATTGGGGCACATAATATTGATGCCTTGGTTTTGCAAGAAAAGCCTTTCTTTCCACCATTTACCTTATAATTAATATTCATCTGTGAAATGAGTCAAACTTAAATACTAGTAACAATCTGCATTCTTTTCATTATGGGGACTACAATCAAGTTCTCCACATTGGGATAGACGATATTGATGCATTGGATTTGCGAGAAAAGCTTTTCTTCCACCATTTTCCATATAATTAATGTTCATCCATAAAATGAGTCAAACTTGGATACTTAATATAATCTCCATTCTTTTCATTATGGGCACTGCAATTATTTTCTCCATTCTGGGATACACGATAATACAGCTTTGGATTTGCAAGAAAAGCTTTTCATTCCACCATTTTCCTTGTAATTAAAGTTCATCTGTAAAATGAGTCAAACTTGGATACTTGTCATAGTCTACATTCCTTTTGTTATAGGCACCACAATCATGTTTTCCACATTGGAACACACAATACTAACGCTTTGGATTTGCAGAAAAAGCTTTTCTTTTCACTATTTTACTTATAATTAATGTTTATCCGTGAAATGAGTCAAACTTGGATACTCATAATAATCTCCATTCTTTTCATTAAGGGCATTACAATCAACTTCTCCACATTAGAATATGTGATATCAATGCTTTGTATTTGCAAGAAAAGCCTTTCTTTCCATAATTTTCCTTTATAATTAATGTTTATCTTTGAAATGAGTCAAACTTTGATACTCATAATAATCTAAAGTTTTTGATTTAGGCACTACAATTAAGTTTTCAACATTAGGACACACAATATTGATGCTTTGGATTTCTAAGAAAAGCCTTTCTTTCCACCATTTATCTTATAATTAATGTTTTTCTATGAAATAAGAGAAACTTAGATACCCATTATAATCTCCATTCTTTTCATTATGAGCACTTTAATCATGTTCCCCTATTGTGATACATGATATTGATGCTTTGGATTTGCAAGAAAAGCCTTTCCTTTTACCTTATAATTAATGTTCATATGTGAAATGAGATAAACTTGGACACTCAAGTTTTCCACATTGTGATACACGATACTAACGCTTTGGATTTGCGAGAAAAGCCTTTCGTTCCACCATTTACCTTATAATTAATGTTCATACTTGAAAAGGACAAACTTGGATACTCAATATAATCTCCATTCTTTTCATTATAGGCACTACAATCATGTTCTCCATACTGGGATACACAATATTGATGCTTTGGATTTGCAAGAAAAGCTTTTCTTTCCACCATTTTCCTTATAATTAAAGTTCATCCGTGAAATGAGTCAAACATGGATACTCGTTATAGTCTACATTCTTTTCATTATAGGCACTGCAAACATGTTTTCCACATTGGGATACACGATATTAACGCTTTGGATTTGCAAGAAAAGCTTTTCTTTGCACCATTTTTCTTATAATTAATGTTCATCCGTGAAATGAGTCAAACTTAGATACGCATAATAATCTCTATTCTTTCGTTTCGGGCACTACAATCACGTTTTCCACATTGCCATACATGATATTGATGCTTTGGATTTCCAAGAAAAGCCATTCTTTTCACCACTTTCCTTTATAATTAATGTTCATATATGAAATGAGTCAATCTTTGATACTCGTAAGAAAACTTCTATTTCTACCATTTTTAGAATCCAAGCTCGCCTTTCAATTGGGATAAATATGGATTCACATAACAATCTCCTTTCTTTTTATGATTTGGCACCATAATCATTTTCTTCTCATTGGGATAAATAATTTTGACCCTTTGCTTTCATAAGAAAAACTAGTTTTTCTACCGTTTTTTGAATTAAAGTTCATCTTTCAATTGGGATGAATATGGATTCACATAATAATCTCCTTTCTTATCATCATTGGGCACCATAAACACATTCTCCTTCTTGTGATAAATGATTTTAATGCTTTGGTTTCGTAAGAAAACTTTTATTTTTACCATTTTTAGAATCCAAGTTCACCTTTCAATTAGGATAAATGTGGATTCACATAATAATCTCCTTTCTATTCATCATTAGGCACCAAAATCACATCTTCCTCATTAGGATAAATGATTTTAATGCTTTGCTTTCATAAGAAAAACTTGTTTTTCCACCATTTTTAGAATTGAAGTTAATCTTTCAATTCGGATAAACATGGATTCACATAATAATCTCTTTTCTTTTCATGATTGGGTGCTATAAACCCATTCTCCTTATTGTGATAAATGATTTTGATGCTTTGGTTTCATAAGAAAACTTCTATTTCTATCACTTTTAGAATCCAAGCTCGCCTTTCAATTGGGATAAACATGGATTCACATAATAATCTCCTTTATTTTCATCATTGGGCACCAAAATCACATTCTCCTCGTTGGGATAAATGATTTTGATACTTTGCTTTCATAAGAAAAACTTCTTTTTCTACCATTTTTAGAATTGAAGTTCATCTTTCAATTGGGATGAACATGGATTCACATAACAATCTCCTTTCTTTTCATCATTGGGCACTATAAACACATTCTCCTTGTTGTGATAAACGATTTTGATGCTTTGGTTTCGTAAGAAAACTTCTATTTCTAC
>JBBYHO010457762.1:4153-24887 GCA_038382025.1 Adansonia gregorii
TATATATATATATATTAAAAAATTAAAAATGTTATTTAAAAACATTAGTTAAAAATATATATTATATATAAATTATATATTAAAAATATTATTGAAAATAATCAAAATTAAAAAATTTTATATTAAATATCAAATTACTGTATAAAATAATAAAAATAAAAAATTGTATTGATTTCTAAATTATTATATATAAATATTATTTTTAATATATACAATTTATATATTAAATATTTTTTAAATATATATAATTAATCCTAAATTATTGTATATAAATATTTTGTTATTTTAAAATAGTATTTTTAATATATATAATTTATATATAATAATATAATTTCAAGATCGATTCTCTTGGTATAGGAATCGACCCTACACATATTGGAACATATATCAATATATATTGAAATTAAATATATCAATTTTGGTAACCTTTACATTCAGCTATGACTATCTGTACATTCAGTTATAATTATATTTTTATTTTTATTATTTTTTAGAAAGTAGTTTCAGATTTAATATAAAATATTTTTTTTATTATCTTTAAATAGTGTTTAGAAATTTAATATACAATATTTTTTAATTTATAATAAATTTAAATAGTATTTTTAATATATATAATTTATATATAATAATATAATATATGATATATGATATATAATATATATTATTTAAGATTAAATATAAAATATTTTTATTATTTTAAATAATAATTTGAAATTCAATATAAAATATTTTTAATATTTTTATTATTTTTATATAATATTTTTAATATATATAATTTATATTTAGTATATTATATTTTGTTATATATATATATATATATATACATGGAATTGATTCCCTAAGAAAGTCGACCCCCTAAATTGCTGAGAAAAGGTAGTACTATAGCAGCCAAAGATTAGAAGAAATAAGAAAAAAATAATTATAATTTTTTATTAGTAATTTTAATAATTATTAATTATTAATTGTAATTAATTTTCCTGCTTTCACATTATTTTAATAATTTGTGGTCACTTTTTTAAAATTTCCCATAAACCTCACTTTTTTAATGAAAAAAAATGAAAGAAAATAGCTACTTTATATTTTCCTTTTAATAAGTTAATTTCCTTTATAATATCTCCTCTCACAAAAAAAAAAAAAAAATCAAGAATTGTAATTTTTTTTTAAAACCAAACATTGCCTATCGTATCGATGCTTCATTTTCCTTTTGTTAACTTTGAAAAACATGTGCCAAACGTGGTCCCTGGGGACAGAAAGGGATTGTACGGGAAACGAGATAAACGTTGACCGCATGAAACAAACGTCGGTTTATCTCCGTTACTAATGTGGAAAGCGCAATGGAAAAAATAGTGGATGAAAAAAAAAAAAGAGAAAAAAATACTGTGAAAAATATGTTTTAGGAGAGGAAAAAAAAGTTAAATATGATTCTTCATCATAAATGGGATAGTTTATTGAAGAGAAAGTAGATAATTTTTTCAGATATTAGAATCGGACACACCTGTTACGTGAGTTTTTGAAAGAATTTATTAAATTAATAAATAAAAAATATAAATACTATTTTGAAAGTAAATAATTATTTTTAAAAATTAAATTAATAAATAATTTTTTTACGTAAATAAATAAAAATATATGTAAAAATATCTTTGAAAAAAGAAAATAATATTTTTCGATTACGTCGATAATTATTTTAAAAAATTGGTATTCTTTTAAGAAGCAAGTAATTTTTTAAAATATCAAGAAGGCGTAGCAATAGTTGGTGAAAAAAAATGTGATAGTATGTTTAAGAGAAAAAACAAAGTTAAATACGGTAGTTTATGAAAAAAAAGGTAGCTTATTAAGGAAATTGGGTAGCTCTCGAAATTTAATAATATCACTAGTTGTAATCGGTAAATATTGCTTGTGAATATTTTTTAAAATTTAATTATTATGCGATTACCTGTTTAAAACTTGATAAATAATTAGAAACAATATAATTTTTTAATTTATAAATAATTTAATATTATTAAAATGACAGATTTATCAACTATAACATATTAATATAAACAACTCTTACAAAAATCGTAACGATAACCAATGTTTATCATTAAATTAATTTAATTATACAAATTCACAAAATTTAAATATATATATATATGTAACAGTTGGAATACGAATTCACTAAAGTTAAAACATTTTTCATCTTTTTATTCTCTTAATTTTTATACATTTTTTCATTAATTTCGTTCCGTTTTGAAGAGAAAATACTAACTATTATGTAATATCCTCTTAGTTTATATCTTAATGGGTTTAATTCTTCAACTAAGAATTGTATGCTAAAGAGATTATGAAAAGTTCGTGTACTTTGTTTTCTTTTTCTCTTGAAAATGACACAACACACACTATTACAAATAGGATGAAAGGCCTCTTTCTTTTTTTTTTTCTCTTTTCCTCCGATCAGCCTTTTAAAATAATTATTTTTTTCCTTCAGCACCATCAGTTTAAGGCCATGGCCTTAAAGCAATAAAACATATGTTTCCACATTATAAAGAAAATAGATTACAACAGTTTCAAGACCAAGGCATTAAAGCCATAAAAGCTATGTTTCTATCATTAAATTGTTTTAAAAATTAAATCAATTTCAAACCAAGCTATGTTTCAATACTAAAAATTGGTTTGGAAAAATTAATGCTTGAACTGCTATGGAATTGTTTTGTCAGATGACAAGTTAACATTTTTGTCCTCTTCAAGCGGGCAATTTGAGAACAATTTTTCATTCACTTTGGATATCAATCATGTAAATTAAACTTACATTGTGTATCTTGATACGTATATCACATGAACAACTTCATATAGATATACGTATTTCATATTTATACATAATTAAAATATCATTGATAACCAACAATCCCCCACATGAAGGAAAATTGTCTGATTAAAATGATAAATTGACTTGGAATGAGAGAGAGTACCTCTAAGGAGTTATTGCATTTGGATAGGTAGCTGTTGACTTTGAACCTTCCATAGCGATAACTATCGAATTTACTCAGCTAATTAGTGAACTTAAAGTCTTGAACTATTCAGCCTTTCATGTAAAACCCAGACAACAAGTGTTACACAATCCCTCTTCAAACATCCTTGGTTCTCACGGTTGTATTCATTTTGGCCTCGAACACATCCTGGTTTCAAAGAGTGTGTAGAGAATATAGCCTTATCAATTCTCACAGAAATGGCTACATTGCACACTCATATAGGTGATTTCTTATTAAGGGTATCCTGCCATACCTTACCTGATCTTGTCAAGCTATAAGAATCATTAAAAGCATAGCTTAACCTAACTTTTTTGCAGGTAGCACTGATTCATCATAGGAATGGGTAATTGTGTTTAACTTTTTTAATGCTCTCACTAAGTTAACATAATTTAATTGTCCCTTTAAACTTAGATCTTGGGATCTCCAATCAACTAGGTTGGGTTTCCATTAGGTAACTTTTATTTTTTAGTCTTAAGCTTTATTCCCTTCGATGATTTAAAGACTTGCTCTCTCATTAAGCCTTTTGTAAGCAGATCCGTGATGTTATCCCTTTACTTCACATAATCAATAGAGATATTCCATTTGAGAGCAACAACCTTACAGTATTATGTCTTCAGATGAATGTGTCAAGACTTACCATTATACAAACTGTTTTGTTGCCATACCAATTACAGATTGGCTGCCATAATGTATGCATTTTGCCAGCATAGGTTTCGGCCAACCTAGAATATCTTCTAAGAAGTTTTAAAGCCATTCTGCTTCTTCCCTAGCTTTATCTAAAGCTATGAATTTAGATTCCATAGTGGATATGGCTATACATGTTTGCTTAGAAGATTTCCATGATATTGTAGCTCCTCTAATAGTAAAGACATATTTGCTGGAGGATTTTGAGTCTTTAGTATCTGATATCCAATTTGCATCGTTGTTTCCTTCAAGTACAGCTGGATATCTCATATAAAGTAGTCCGTAATTTGAGTTATATCTCAAATATCTAAGTACCCTTACGATGGCCTTGTAATAATCATGTCTAGGATTATTTATGTATCTACTCAGTTTACTTATAGAGTAGACTATTTCTGGTCTTGTGTAGTCATAAGATACATTAGAGTACCAATTATTCGTAAATATTGTACCTGAGATATCGCATCATTAATATTTTTTGTTAGATGTAAATTAACATTTATAGGTGTTTTAGCCACATTGGTGCCATTCTTATTGAATTTCTCAAGGATCTTATTCATATAATGATCCTGAGTCAACACCAAACCATCTTGTGATTTAGAAATTTTAATTCCTAAAATCATATATGCTAAACCCATATCTTTCATGTCAAATTTACTGGTCAACCATGCTTTGGTGGCTCTGATTATCTCATTATTACTACCTATGATCAACATGTCATCTACATATAGACAAACAATGACATACCTCTCATCTGTATTTTTTATGTATACACATTTATCACATTCATTAATATGAAACCCGTTTGTTAACATCGTATTTTCAAATTTCTAGTGCGATTGTTTTGGTGCTTGTTTTAAAGAATATAATGATTTAACAAGTTTACACACATTCTTTTCTTGTCCTAGAACCTTAAACTCTTCCGGTTGGTCGATGTAGATTTCTTCATTTAACTCTCCATTGAGGAAAGCTATCTTAACATCTATTTGGTGTATCTCAGGAGTATTAAGAGCGCTATAGCTGTTAACATTCTAATTGATGTTATTCTTATAACTAGTAAATACGTGTTAAAGTAATCAAGCCCTTCCTTTTGCATGTATCCCTTTGTTACAAGTCGAGATTTATACTTATCTATAGGTCCATCTGCCTTCATCTTCCTCTTAAATATCCTTTTAGATACCAAAAGCTTATGCCCGTGAGAAAGATCCACTAGTTCCCATGTATGATTTTGCATAATGGACTCTATTTCACTATGAATGGCCTCTTTCCAGAATGGTGCTTCTGGAGATGACATAGCCTTTTTAAAAGTCTAAGGTTCATTTTCTAACATATAAGTTAGAAAATTCATACTATATGTACTTGGTACTTTAGCTTGTTTACTCATTTGGGGTTTGATTTGTTCCTCCTCTTCCTTTTGTGGATCACTACTCGAATCCTTATGACTTCTCTTAGTAGTCTTATTCTTGTGTCTTTTTGTATGGAAATACATTTTTAAAAAAACAAATCATTCCTCGACTCAATGATCGTATTGAAATGAATGTCAAGAATGTCTGACTTATATACAAGAAAATGATGCACTGCACCGTTACTTGCATATCCAATGAATAAATAATCTACAATCTTAGGTCCGATCTTGACCTTTTTAGGTAAAGGAATCGCTACCTCAGTAAGGCATCCCCACACTTTCATGTAATTATAAGAAGATTTTCAACCTTTCCATAACGATATGATGTCTTATCCAATTTTTTATCGGATGTTTTATTTAAAATATAATTTGCTATTAAAATGGCTTCCCCCCACAAGTTCTGAGCTAACCTCGAACTAATCAACACAGCATTCATCATGTCTTTCAACGTACGATTTTTGCACTCTACAATACCATTTTATTGAGCTGAATGAGGAGTAGTGATTTGATGGATAATTTTATGTTCTGTGCTGAACTCATTAAATGATGCATTATATTCACCACCTCTATCACTTCTTATTTCCTTAATCCTTTTGCTTAGTTGATTTTCAACCTCGGTTTAAAAAGTTTAAAGGCTTCTAAGGCCTTGTTTTTGCTTATCAACAAATAGACATAACAATATCTCGTGCAATCATCAATAGAAGTAATGAAATAGTTTTTGCCACTTCTAGCTTGCATGAACTTCAAATCACAAATATCTGCGTGAATTAAATCTAGAAGTTCGATCCATCTTTCTTTCGAGTAGAAAAGAGCTTTTGCAAATTTGGATTCGACGCAAGTCTCACACTTATAATTTTTATCAATATGAAATTTTGCAAGCAAATCCAAATTGCTAATTCTGTGCAAGCTCTTAAAGTTTACATGACCTAATCTACCAGGCCATAGATTAGAGGACTTAGGCAAATAAGCAAAAGAAGAGCTTGCTTTATTATTATTATTGTTCTTGGAAACAATAGTCATGGTGTTGAGCTTAAAAAGCATATTACAAAATAACCTTTCCCTACAAACATTCAAGATTTAGAGAGTACAAGCTTATCAGATTCAAAAACTAACTTAAATCTGTTTTTGCTCAATAGTGAGCCGAACATTAAGTTTTTACGGATTTCAGGAGCATGAACAACATTGTTCAAGGTTGGTTCTTTTTCGAAGGTCATCTTCAATACCATCTTTCCATAGCCGAGAACTTTGCAGACTAAAAAGTTTCCCATAAATAATTGCTCATTTGGAGTAGCTTCTTTCTACTCAGTGAAACTCTTTCTATTAGAACATACATGGCATGTAGCACTAGTGTCAACCCACCAAGTCTTCAGGTTTTTTACCAAGTTTACTTGTGACACCATGGCAACAAGCTAAATCTCTTTATCATCAACTAAGTTAGCTTGAGCTTTCTTTTTCTTATTCTGATTATGACGGCAATCTTTGGCATAGTGTCCTTGTTTATTACAAATAAAACAAGTTCCCATTAACTTTTTGATAGTTGTACCTTTGTTCTCGTGGGAAGAACTCGAGTTAACATGTTTCCTTTTGTTGGTCTTCTCACATGTTCTATGACATTTGCTTTGGCTTCCATATTTTGAGCCCTGGCTCATTTGTCTGAACCTTGATTATCTTCTTCAATTCTCAATTGAATAATCAGGTCCTCCAAACTCATCTTTTTTTGCTTATGCTTGAGATAATTCTTAAAATCATTCCATGAAGGTGGTAGTTTCCCAATCAACGAGGTCACTTTGAAATGACTCGCTTAACACCATTCCTTCGGCAGCAATCTCATGGAGGATCAACTGAAATTCTTGGACCTGATTGATCATGATTTTAGAGTCCAACATTTTGAAATCCAAAAATTTACCGACCATAAATTTCTTTATGCCGGCTTCCTTCAGTTCTATATTTTCGATCCAAGGACTCCCACAACTCTTTTGCTGTCTTTATTGGACTATACACGTTATACAAGTTGTCCAAACCATTGAGGATGCAGTTTTGGTATAGAAAGTTCAAGTGCTTCAATGCTTTAACTGAAGCTACAGTTGTAACATCCATGTCCCCTTCCTCAAGAACCGAGGCCTCCTTAGTTAAAAATTTGGTCAAATTGAGGGTTGTCAGGTAGAACAATATCTTTTGTTGCCACCTCTTAAAGTCCACCCCATTGAACGTCTCGTGCTTTTTTCCATGCGTAGCATGCAAGGGTGGTTGCACAACTAGCGCACTTGCATTACCAATACTCGGTTCAGCCATCTATTGTAAAATAATAGGTTCAATTTAATCACGGTCTAAAACACTTATTTCTAAAAACAAGTAATCTTGTACGCAATTTAATGACTGAGAACATGGATATAAAATAATCCACCAAATAAAAAAATTACCAAGATGGTACCTAAATTGATGGAAACCAATTATAACATTACACGCCTTTTTGGGAAAAATCAGGAAAAGATTAATAAAATGACAATAAAATCAATCAAGTCATGCAATATATAGATTGTAGAAATTTAGAAAAAATTTAAAATATAGAGTCCACAATCAAGAAATTTTATAAACAAATATTATATATACATATACGTAAATACATATATATATATATATGCACCAATAAATTAACAAAAGACCAAAGAAGTCTATTCAAAGTATACAGACTTCAAACAAAGCAATAATATCAAATAAATGTACATGCAGTTAACAACTAGAGGCTTAAAAATATAAAAATATATTTAATCAATGTAAACAAATTCTGTCAACAATATATATTCATGCAAACAATATATATATATATATAATATTAGTAAAATCCACTAGGAGACACTAAATCAAAATTGATTGCAACATATATGTAATCAGAAAAGGGAAAAACCAAATAACTATATATGACATATACCACGATTTTCAACACGTGAAATCGAACAAGAATAATATATATATATATATATATAAAGAAAATCTATATGGAAAATACTGTAAAGGAAGATGTAAATTTTTATCACAACAAGCAATCTTTAAAGAAACAAATTAAAAGACATTACATTCAAGTCAGTGAATATATAGAGTAGTAAACATGAAAAAAATAGATTACAGCCTTGTTTTAGCAGATAAAGCAGCGTAACCAGGATCGGGTATAAGGCAAAATCAATGTTTAGCATAAACAATCAAAACCAGAATTTAAAAAAAAAAAAAACACAGTATAGAAACGGAACCAATAATCAATATCGACTAAAATTGCAAAGCAGTATACTCAAGCCAAAAGAAATCTGCTAGAAAACAAGAAGCAGAATTCAAAATAGTATATTGAAAAATATGCCATAAATGTCTTAAATTGTTGGAAACTTTATTTCTAAAAGATTAAAATTACTATGAAACACATAAACTGTTAGACAATATAAAAAATTACAAATGAAATTACAAAAAATATGTTTTAAAATTCAAACAATGAATTTTATCTAATCGAGTCAAGGTTTGCAACCTCTGACCTTAAGACATTTATTGCCTACCCAAACACGCTCAATAGATCTTGCAATACGTCTCTCAAGCTTCTTCGATCTCATTATCGATCGACAGCACTGTCAAGTAATAACATGATGAACAAAAAAAATAATTCGATTTTTCTCTCGAAAATGACACAACACGTACTATTACAAATTGGATGAAAGGCCTTTTTTTTTTTCTCTTTTCCCAATCAGCCTTTTAAAATGATTGTTTTTTTTCTTCAGCACCATCAGTTTTAGATCATGGCCTTAAAGCAATAGAACCTATGTTTCCATCATTAAAAAGAAAATAAATTACAATGGCAAGACCCAGGCATTAAAGCCATAAAAGCTACATTTCTACTATTAAATTGTTTTAAAAATTAAATCAATTTCAAATCAAGTTACGTTTCAAAGCTAAAAATCAGTTTAGAAAAATTAATGCTTGAACTGTTATGGAATTGTTTTATCAGACGACAAGTTAACAATTTCTTCTTTTTCAAGCGGGTAATTTGAGAACAATTTCTTATTTATCACGGCTATCAATCGTATAAATTAAACTTACACTGTGTATCTTGATACGTATATCACATGAACAACTTCGTATAGATATACATATTTCGTATTTATACACTATTAAAATGTTATTGATATCAATACTTTAAAACATTTTATTCTATTCTGATATGGCTTAATTTAGATATTATGGATACTCATTTTATTTCTGATGATTCTTATTTGAAAGATGGATAAATGGTCAGTTGTTTCTTTATACTTTCTAAACTTTTAAAACATTTTAGTATGGTTTTGTTATTTGGGCTTCTCTTTTATTTTTTATAATTTAGTTACGTTCGAACTTTCGGTTTCGATTTTTGATATGAAATGTTTCTTATATCATGTATTTAATTTGAGTTGATTCCTTGTGTCTAAGTTAGTAAATGTTCTTTTTACTAATTTTGTAAAAGATTTCAGAATTTTACGATGAAAAATGTTTTAAGCTAATGAGTAAAAATAAGCCTTTTTTTTAATGTGACAATAAGTAATGACATAACTATTGATAGAGTTAAGGTGTAAATAACGTGAAGCTCAATTTTTATAATTTTTATATACTGATAATTACTAAATTTCATTAAAATTATTTTTTATTAGCATATTTGGAAACCCAATCTTATCCAGTTTCTTTTAATTCGAAATTAGATTTGATTGTCTAAAATCAATTATATTGTGTTCTCATTAAATCTTGTTGTCCGAATAAGGATTGCTTCGTATTGCAACCCAGGCCTTAGAGTCTAATGGACCGGTCTATAGAACTTGATTTTATATATTATTTTTGTTAACTTTGATTGCGGTTTTGATATAACAAACAACTTAAGCTAAATTATATGCTTTAAAAAATATATTTATATTTAAAATAATTCTTGAGATGTGTTTGGGTCAACAAAAATCATTTCACAAACGTTTTTGAAGGTTGGTATTGATACAAAAAATAAATGTATCAATACTATGTATAGAACCCCTTAAATGTATTGATACAAGTATAAAGGTATCGATACAGCCTGCTTAGCATTAATACTCACCCATGAGTATTGATGCAAGGCTTGGCAGAAGCCAAGGTTTGTATGAAACCCTCAAATGTATAGATACAAGTAGGTATGTATCGATATAGGCTGCTTAGTATTGATACTCACCCTATGTGTATCGATATAAGGCTTAGTAGTAGCTAAAGTTTGGCTAAAACTCCTATATGTATCGATACAATTGTATCTATACCCATACAGCTTGCTTAGTATCGATACGCAGATCCAGTACCGATACGCAAATCCAGTATCGATACAACAAGTTGTAACAATTACTTTTTTGATTTCTGTATTGATATTATTGGTATTGTATCGATATTATAACGCGGGATTGAACAAAAACAAACATTTATAAGGCTACAATGGCTTTCCAAACACCACATTAAATGCCCAATGTCTATGAATCAATTTCTAGCTATAAATAGAGGTTCCAAACATCTGAAGAAGCAACGATACAGATTTCATTGAATCATTGAACAACAAAAACTTTAAATCATCAAATTTATTATTTTCCACTTGTATCAAATTCATACTCTTCAAGTCTATTTGTATCTCATTCATCTTGTATTTAAATTCCAGCAAACATCTACCTACTAGAGGTTCAATTTGTTTGCAAATACTTCTTTCATTTTACAAAAAGGATTGTGTGATAATGATTGAAAATATTTAAGAGTTTGGGGCATAATTCTCAAAGTAATTGAAAGGTTATATCTAAGCCTTAAAAGATAGTTGTGTAAGGTTATATCTTAACCTTAAAGGTAACAATTTTCTTAATGAATTGTGGGAATCACTTTGAAAAGAAAGTACCAAGAATAGAGGACGTAGGTGTCGAATTAAAAGACTAAACCTCTATACATCTATTGTTGGTTTTTCTTTTCCTTATTTTATTTTTAATTTTCAATTTACTTTAAATTTATAAAGTTTTTATAGAACCAATTCACTCCCTCTTAGTTCAATCTCTCCTTTGAAGCTAACAGTTTCTCTTCTAGTATTTACTTTATTTTATATCTTACTATTCTTTAAAACTCTTAAAAAGTTTGATTTTATTTTATATTTTTCATTTTTTTCTTTTAATTTTCATTTGACATTTTATAAATTCCAAAAAATTAAAAGTCACAAGAAAATTGAAAAAATTGAAAAATCCAAGAAATTGCAAGCAAGAAGCGAAAATTTTCATCAAAAACTTTGAAAAAAAATGTGGGAAAATTAAAATTGGAATTCCTTGGGTTTCAAGCACAAAATCTGAAAATAAAGCAAAGAAATCGGATCTTTCTTAACAGATTCGATCTTTTCCCATTAATAGATGACCACTGGAAAAATTTAGGGTTTTAAATCTTTACAAGGATACAGGGATTCATGGGGACGCATAGACAATGAAAAGCTATTTTAAAAGGACTTTTTCTTTGAGATTTCTTTTTCTACGTTGCAAAATGCCTACTGCAATTTTTAGGGTTTCAGGTCTCAGTGAAAAGAAAGAATTTTCGGGTCTTGAAATAAAAAGATTTTCTGGGTTCTGAAATTTACAAACGTTTGGTGTTTTCCCTAAATGATTTTTCTTTTTAAAAAATTGGAAACCTAGATTTCGTTTGTCTAAATCTGGGTAAATACGCTTTGTTCTTGGAAACCACGTGAATTTTTCGATCACTAGTATTCTAAAACTAGATTCGGTTTGAAACTCATCAGAGGAAAATGAATTTTTTTCCTTGAAAAACAAAAAAGGTAAAACCACTTTGAAAAAACAGATGCTTTAAATAAAGCAATCGGTGTTGTAATGAGGCTTGGAAACTTGCTGGAAATTGCAGCAACTGTTGCTGCAAAAGATTCTCCCAAACCGTGGCTTACATTGCGGCAAAAGTTGCCGTAACAGGTATCGCTATGAGGAGTGACCAACAGCCCATCATTGGGCGTCTAATAGTCACTAAAAGTGGTGCATTGCAGCTTTCCGAATGTGCCTAGGATGTGAATCCTGGGCATATTAGACTTAGAAATTATCGGGGTTTGCTAGCTATTATGTGTAGCAGTGCAAAGAACCACACCAATTGTTTTGGGTTTATTGTGATTGATTGCCTGTTGGGACCAATTTTTATTAAGGGTTTTGCAACTTTTAAATGGCAAATCCCAAAGTCTGATTTTAGAATTAGAGAAACATTATGATTTGGAAGTCAATTATGCATAAAATGGTATTCACGTTCTCACAATCCCTGCATAAATGGTTGCCTATTAAGCACGTTTCATTCTAAATATCGATTAATTTTAATTTTCATTATTTCAGAATAATTCTCATTTTTTAAAGGGTGGATAATTTTATTTAAGAATGAATTTAACTTTAATATTGAGAAAAGAAAATAATTATCTTTTCATACTCCCAAGCAGTCTCAACAAAGCATGAAAGTTTCGTTTTTATTTTGTTATCTACTTTTTGAAAATCCCACTTCATTCATTTTAAAAGTGGTGGTTCATTATTAGTGATAATTGATGACTACAATCCAGCAGCATGGAAGAGGTCCATAGATTATTCTAATTTGGGAATAATGCTTTATTTATTCGTCAAAACACGAAAATGATTTTTAGATGAATGGTTTTAGCTCATCTAATTATGAATGCATAAATATGGATTTAATAAGCAAAGATAGAAAACAATT
This sequence comes from Adansonia gregorii, assembly GCA_038382025.1. Classification (NCBI taxonomy): domain Eukaryota; kingdom Viridiplantae; phylum Streptophyta; class Magnoliopsida; order Malvales; family Malvaceae; genus Adansonia; species Adansonia gregorii. Next base: position 16,976 of record JBBYHO010457762.1, read on the forward strand.
AATCACATAATCATTTGACACCGGGGAATTTTCTAATCTCCTCGACAGCCTGGCGGAGTCTAGAGAATCATTTTGCCATAGACTACACTTGCTTCAGTATTTCCCATCTTGAGTTTCTCCTGTTTAGTGGGATCATCGAGATCTAGAATTATAGGAATGGTCCGAGTAGACCATGGGCCTGCCCCTTTTGACTCTTTATTGTGAAGTTGGAACAGGAGATATATATATATATATCATAAGAGTACCACTCATGGACTGCGTGTCTTGAAATGTTTGTCTGCCGGGTAACATTACTTTAGGTGAATCGATCCCACTATTTGTTTTTCTCCCTTAATTCCTTAATCCAAAATTCTCGATGTCTCCTTTCCTTTTTGTAAGAGCAGTCAATGCCATAAGTTTAGTTATTTGCTCTTGCATCTCTTTCTGCTTTCACATCATTTTCTTTTGAGCCTTTTTGAAGCATCATTTCCATTCTTTCTAATCTTGCTAAATGCTTGTTTTCATCCTTTCCAAGCGTCTTCTTTGGTTAGCAATTTTGGCACCTTTAAAAAAATATCATGGATTAAAACTTCATAACATGATTTATTAAACAACTAAATGAATGCCTTTTATATGCATGATACAGATGATATTATGAGTATTTGCCTCAAGTTTAGATTTCAACTTAAAGATTTTCCATTGATTCACAAAGTTTTGTTTATACATCATTTATAATCCATGAACGATAACCACAAAAACATCTAACTTGCTAATACTGCTTTGTGCCACCTTTAGAAAGATCAAAAAGCGTTGACCATATTCCTCCATCGAGTTGGCTCTTTCCTTTAGTGCTTTCAACTTCTTCATCTATAGGAAAAACTGATCATATGTGCAGCAGTTTTTTTTTTTAATTTTAATTTGATCGTACTAAATTATGTTGTTGTATACAATAAAAGCACCATAATCAATAACCTAAGTTGTAGATCTAAAAATATCATCCAAAAATTTTTAGATCCATATGAAAGTTTCAACCAACCAACCTTTTTCATTATTCTCTAATTCTTGGATGATAGAGTATGTGGCCACTCTTTGTCTTGATTAACCTTGAATTCATACAACTTGATTCTCTTACATGACCACCTTAGTGCCAATAGGTTAAAAATTATGAGATGTTGTGATTACAAGATGGCACAAATGATCTGTCTTGAAACCCTAGGCATAAGCCTCTTATTTATATCAAGCAACAAAAGCAACCCTAATTTTAATTTTTAATTAAAATAATTATTTTATTAATTTCATAAAAAACCTATAGGTGGTGCAGACCTTAATATAGGTTCCCACTATAATTCAACCAAGCCCTCATGTCTATAGACAATATTTATGGAATCTAACTTATTTAATTTTGTCAAATCTATTTAGCCCAATAATTTTTCATAACTTCAATTCTAATTTGAAACAAAATCATGGTAATTTTATTTAAATAGAATAATTATATAGTAATTATCAAAATAAAATTAACTATAATAAAATAATTATTTTAATCACAAACAAAAATAAATAAAATAAATTTTCTTAATTTATTTAGAATATTTTTCATATTTAATTTGTAAATAAATATTTAAATAAGATTTTACAGATATGGGAAATTAATTATTTATTTATAGATACTAAATTAATTATATAAAAAATTAATTTCCCATATCTATTTGATTTAAGTTAATTTTTATATTTTTCAAAAGATAAATATAATTCATTTAAATTACAAATTCTTATCTAAATACATATTTAATTCAAATTAAATACATATTCTAAATAAATAATATCAAAAAATCATTTTCATTTATTTACTGAAGAAAATGCCCAAACTCCTAAAGTGAATGAATCTGACGTACCACTTTACCATATTGAGAATCTTTTATCTTCGGATATTTTGATCAATAACCAACTATTGAGGAATTATATTGAGCTAGTGGAGGAACCAATTGGACATCTATAATTAGGCTCCAACAATGTATATATTAATTTTTCTATCCCAAATAATTAATCACATAATTATTAATCTCAGAGTTGTACCACTAAAAACTTAAGACTGCACTCTCAATTATATATGTATTACGTAAGCTTTATAAATAGCCTTTTAGTCTAGTGACCTTATCATACATTTCATACCCTTATATGATATTCATGATCAACTTAAAGTTAAAAGTCTGTTTTACCTACTTGATCACTTTATCTTAAAGTTCCATTATACTCTCCATGTGAAAATGATTGTCCACCACATATAAAAAATTATATCATTTGATAAACAAATGACCGAGGCTTTGTCCACTTTCATTATACTATATAATACCTTTTAAGAAGATAACTTTAATTCTTTATGGGAGCTATGACTTGATATCTATAAGTGAAGCTCTCATTGAGTATAAGTTAATCCCTAACGAACCAATCTAGTACCTCGCTACTTTGAGATGCTTTAGCCTTTGAAACATTCAAGCATACAAGTTATACACAATGAGTCAATTACTTACTCAGAATTAAGGTAATTAGACAATGAACATCAAAAGTGATTTAATCCAAGTAAACGGAGTTATTAATGGATTAATTGCACTTTGGTTTAGTCTAATATATCACCACCTCTTTGTAATATATCAATGTCTCTACTTAAGAGTTAAATCGTTCCAGACGACTAATACAAGCCATCTCCTCAATTGGATTTAGACTACCTAATAGTCTTAACATGAGTTAGTTGCTAACATTAACCCCATATGTTAGCTTCAAAAGAGAGATTGAACCAAGATAGGGGTGAATTTGTTTTATAAAAATTTTGTAAATTTGAAGTAAATTAAAAATTAAAAATAAGAGAAGGAAGAGAAAAACTGACAATCGATGTATAAAGGCTCAGTCCTTTAATTTGGCACATATGTCCTCTCTTCTTGGTACTTTCTTACCAAGGTGATTCTCACAATTCACTATCTTTAAGGCTAAGGTATAACCTTACATAACTATCTTATAAGGCTTAGATAAAACCTTTCAATTACTTTGAGAATTATACCCCAAACTCTTAAATATTTTCACTCATTTTCACATAACCCTCTTTTTAATATGAAAAAGGTATTTTGCAAACCAATTTGACCTCTACTAGGTAGATGTTTGCTGGAATTTGAGTACAAGATGAATGAGATACAAAAGACTTGAAGAGTGAATTTGATACAAGTGGAAATAAAGAATTTGATGATTTAGAGATTTTGTTGTTCAATGATTTAATGAAATCTATATCTCTGCTTTTTTAGCTGTTTGAAACCTCTATTTATAGCTAAAAATTAATTCATAGATGTTTGGCATTTAATGTGGTGGTTGAGAAGCCATTGTAGCTTTCTTAAATGCTTGTTTCCGTTCAATCTCGCGCGATAGCATCAATACAATACTAATAGTATCGATACAGAGTAAAAAAAAAGTGACTGTTACAGCTTGTTGTATCAATATAGGGATCCAAATATTGATACTAAGCAAGCTGTATCAGTATTGTATCGATACATATGAGGGTTTCAACCAAACCTTGGCTACTGCCAAGCCTTGTATCGATACACATAGGGTGAGTATTGATACTAAGCAGCTTGTATCGATGCATACTCACTTGTATCGATACATTTGAGGGTTTCATACAAACTTTGGCTATTGCCAAGCCTTGTATCGATAGTTATGGGGTAAGTATCGATACTAAGCAGGCTACATCAATACCTTCATACCTGTATTGATACATTTAAGGGGTTTTATGCATAGTATCGATACATTTGTTCTTTGTATCGATACCAACCTTTAAAAATGTTTATGAAATGATTTTTATTGACTCAAACAAATCTTAAGAATTATTCTAAGTGTAAATATACTTTTTAGAGCACATTATTTTTTACAAACTTAGTATTTTTCAAGATGCTTTTTACTTTAAACACAAAAACCAAGTTAAGTATTAATTTAACTTAAGTTGTTTATTATATCAAAACTGAAATCAAGGTTAACAATCTCTCTCTTTTTGATATAACAAAACTTAAGATAAATTTGTTTGTGTTTGAGATTAACGAAAAATAACTCCCTTTCAATAAAGCAATGGTTAAAAATTATTTTAAGTAATGAAAGATAGCTCCTCTTTAATAAATTGCCTAAGATTAGAAAACAAGCTTATGTTCAACATGTAATTCGGGTTCCAATATATGCATAATCAATTTATGGAGAGCAACATATTGCAAATTTAAGACCTTTCTCCCTTTTTTTGTTATATCAAAATAGAATTTAAGGATAAGTAAGCATAAGTAAGAATAAGTAGGATAAATTAATGAAGCAAAAGATATTCAAGGCAATACAAAACATAGAGTAGTGGAGAATCCTAAAACCATAAAGTCCAATAAATAAAGAGATATCCTAAAATGATCTTAAAGTGATATCCTGAAAACATAAAGTTTGACAAATTAATAAATGCACCTAAGTTGACTAGACCTCATTGGCTGGAGGATCCTCGAAGGGTAGAGGAGTAGGTAGAGGCGCATAAAGAAAAACAGCTCAAAAAGCATGGAATTACTTTCTTAGAGCTCGATGATTTTGCTTAAGAGTAGAGAGACGAGCATCAATGGTGTTGAATCATCCCTCAAAGGGATCAAAACAGCCCATAATAGATGTGAATATTGAAGGAATATCTATAGGCATGGAAAATGAAGTAACGGGAGTCGGAGGTGGAGGAGGCTCATCATGCTCCATTTCATCATGATCATCGGGAGTGGGAGCATCCGATCGCTCAAGTGGTGGTCATCGACGAGCCTTTGGAATAAAGTTGGCACTTTGAATTTCATATCCGACAAGTCCCATGGATTTGTGACCAATGCAGCCGCCAATCATTTGCTTTGCTAATCAAGGTATGTTTAGTTTCGTATGGACAGAGCACATGTGATGCTAAGATGGAGCAAGCGATTGATCGGAGGAAGGAGCGTGGCTTTGTTGTGTGGGGTGCATAATATGGTAGGAGCCGAGCCTTCGTGGATGATGCCTTCATTCAGAAAATCAAAGGTAAATGCAAGAAAAGCCATGATGATGAGAAGATCTTATCCTAAAAGATAGGACCGAATAGCAATGACATTATCATAGCCATCAATAACGAGAAAGGCATTGCTAAAGAATGCACGGATAAGATTTTCACGAACTGAAACATTTAAAGAAATAATTTTATTCCATCTGAAGTTTTCAAAGATCTGAAGGTAAGAATAATTAATGGATCGAAGAAAAGGAAAGTTGATGACTCAACATTGTTGGATAGGCATTGGGCATATATGGTGGTGAAACACTCCCAAGCCCATGCATCACAAAAACACTAGTTAAAGAAGGACTAATTTTGGGTCGGAGGTGGTTGACAAGCGGAAGAGGTGAAGGCACAGGTGACGGGACCTTGACAGCATGCTGTTTGTTTGGTTTTGGGAGCCATGGTCATGTTTGAAGACTTTTGTCAAGCAAGTGGCGAGGGAATAGGTTGAGTGGGTAAAAAGCTGGTTAAGGAAAATGGTCAAACAGGTGATGGGTGCTAAAATCAATTTACAATTGGTGCGATGTAGTGAATAAATCCATAATCAATTCGCACAAACAAGGTGGGGAATAGTTTAGGAATGAAAAAGAGTTGAATTTTGAGAAGAAATTTGGACAAAAGTGATGGATTTAGAGAGGAAAGGGGTGAGGGTTAGGGTGATAGGGAATTTTAAAATCTTGATGGTTTAGATGATGGTGAGTGATTTTGAAATGGTTTAGGGTAAGTGTGATAAGGGAAATTGGTTTATGGAGCAAACAATTTAGAGATAAAAGGGTAATGATGAGAGTTTTAAAGATTTGAGGATGGAGTGAGACGGGATGGTTTTGTGAATAGTGTCTTGGAATGATGAGATTTCATGTGGGGGTTCTAGATAAATAATGAGTACCAATACAGAAGAAGCAATATTGATACAAAGAATATTTTTTGGTTCTGTATTGATACAAGGAACTGGGTTTCAAGACTTAGGCCAAGTTGCTGTTGTATCGATACATATTGAGAAGTATAGATACATTACAGAAGAGGCAATTATCGATACAAACAACAAATCTGGGTTTGTATCGATACAATGGAAATGAGTCTCGATACATGGAAGAAGAATGTACAGGAATCGATATTATGGGGTCATTTTCAATAAGATGACATAAAATTAGATATATTTTTGACCTAATTATCCGATGAAAAATATTTGAAAATATAACTTGGACCAACATCAAAATCATTCAAACTTTAATCAAGATTCAATAAAAATTATCCAAGATTGTCCTAGCAATAAACATTATCAAACAAGTAAGTGGGTAAAACTAGTTTCATCAAACTAAGCATGATGCAAACAATAGTGAGGCACATTATCAGGATTGGATCAAATCATGAATTTTAAGGTGTATGCATTAATCCAATTTCTCTTCTAATTATGCAAAATCTATCCTTGTCAGGTGATTTAGTGAAAATATCAGTCAATTGATCCAAGGTATCACCAAATTCAACCACTATATCACTTTTTTGCACATGATCTCTAATGAAATGATGTTTAATTTCTATATGCTTGGTTCTAGAGTGTTGGATTGGATTTTTGGTGAGACAAATTGCACTAGTATTGTCACATTTAATCAAAATATGATCCATGGTAATGCCAAAATCCTCCATTTGTTCTTTTATCCATAAAATTTAGGCACAACAACTTCTCGCAAAGATGTATTCTGCTTCAATTGTGGATAAAACAATAGTATTTTGTTCTTGGAAAACCATGATATGAACATATTTCTAAGAAAGTAATACATATCGAAAGTGCTTTTCCTATCAATTTTGCATCCACCAAAATCCACATCAGAGTAAGCATGTAAGACAAAAGATGACTCTTTTGGATACCATAGGCCTAGATTTGGAGTATCTCTAAGGTATCTAAAGATTTTTTTCATAGTAATTAGATGTGACTCTCATGGTGATGATTGGTATCTAGCACATAGGCATACACTAAATATTATGTCGGGTCTACCTGGGGTAAGATATAGTAATGAACCTATCATAGGCTTATAAAGTTTAGAGTCAATGATTTTACCTCTTTTATCTTTTTCAACCTTCGTTGAAGTACTCATAGGTATGGAACAAGGCTTTGTTTCATTCGTTTTGAACCTCTTGAGTAATACCTTGGTGTACTTTGCTTGATTTATGAAGATCTTATCTTTAGCTTGTTTAATTTGTAGCCCCAAGAAGAATGTTAATTCTCCCATCATGCTCATCTCAAATTCACCTTGCATTAACTTAGAAAATTCATGAAAAAAAGATTTATTAGTAACACTAAAAATAATATCATTAACATTAACTTGAATCACTAAAATGTCCTTGTTTTTAACTTTTACAAATACAGTTTTGTCAACATTACCTTCATTGAAACCTTTTTTAATTAAAAATTTTGAGAGTTTTTCATACCATGCCGCAGGTGCTTGCTTTTGTCCATATAAAGCTTTGGAAAGTTTGAAAACATGATCGAGAAAATGAGGATTTTCAAAACTGGGAAGTATTCAACATAAACTTCCTTATTAATGAAGCCATTTAAAAAAAAACTTTTGACATCCATTTGATATAATTTGAAATTGTTAAAACATGTAAAAGCCAGTAGTATTCTAGTAGCCTCTAGTCTGGCTACAAGGGCATAAGTTTCATCATAATTAATTCTTTCTTCTTGACTATATCCTTTAGCTACTAATCTAGCTTTATTCCTAATTATGGTTCCATTCTCTTCAAGTTTGTTCCTAAAAACCCATTTAGTACCTACAATGCGATAATTACTAGGTTTTTCAACTAAATTCTAAACTTTGCTTCTTTCAGATTGGTTTAACTCTTCTTGCATAGCCATGATCCAATTATCAT
>JBBYHO010457871.1:7222-24886 GCA_038382025.1 Adansonia gregorii
TGTAATCACCTTTATATCGAGGCTTGGATTTGGCCCGATCCAACCCAAAAAATCTTAGTTCAGTTCCATGAGCCTAATCGCGGCCCAAAAAAATTTTGAATTTCAAGCTTAGGGTCGAATTTGGCTTGACCTGCTATTTAAGCACTATCATTGTTCATAATATTAAAAAGTTATTTTATATTAATAGTTATATATTTTATAATTACATTTAAATTTAAATATATTATTTTATTTAAAAAAAATATTGTTTCAGATTGAGCCTGTTTGAAATTTAAAATTTAAGACCAAGCATAATCGCGCCAAGCCTATTGGGTTGGGTAAGTTGTTTATCGCGTGGGAGGTATATTTATGATATAGTATTAGGTATTATGTATTATGTCTATTAAAATAATATTAGGTATACTTCTAGCATGTAAAATTTTTTTTTAATTTTTGATATAATATTTTATATTATGTCTTTCATATTTTTTAATTTACCTTATTATTTGTTATACTATTATCAAACTCTAATAATCATTACTTGAAATAATAATAATAATAATCATCATCATAATAATAATAATATTCAAAGAAGTATTTAAAATTTTACTGCTAAAATATATAAACTCTCAATATTTAATAAGTTTAATTAATTAAATTAAAAAAATATCATAAATGGATTATATACTTTATTGACAATATTTTCAAAACTTATGATATGATTTACTTTCTGATATATTATTATTTTATCATATATAGACTTGGTCAAGGGTCGAGCTACCCACCTAGCCCCATTGGGCCTGGGCCTAAGTTCTCATATTTTTATTTTAGATTAGCCTAACCAAGCTCCAACTAGTGATTTTAAACTAAAATAATATATATTTTCTTTAAATTTAATTATAAAATATATAAATATTAACAAAATATATTTTTAATGAAATAAACAGTAATTCTAACTTAAACAGGTTGGTTTGGGCACGTTAAAAAATGGTTTGAGCTAGGGATTTTAAAAAAAATTTAGTCTATGCCCCGGTTCGACCCATGGGTAGGTTTAATTATATATAAAATATAAATTAAATTTTTAATAGTTAAGTAAATTATTAAAATAATGTTAAAATAAAATTGATAATTAAAGTTTTTGCTTTATAAAAAATTATTTAATTATAATTTAATTATATTTAATTTTAGTATCAAATTCGGGTTTGGGTCAGGCTTGGGTTTGGGTTCAAGTCCTTTTGCAGTTGAGTCTTTTCAGGTTTAGGGTATTTCGTGTTCAGGTTAGGTTGGGTTTGAGTTCTTTTGAGTTCAAGTCCTTTCAGTTTTGAGTCTTTTCATGTTTAGGTTCTTTCGGGTTTGGGTAATTTTGAGTTCAAGTTTTCTTGAGTTCAGGCTATTAACTTTTTGATCAAATTGAATTCGATTCGAGTTCAGACTCAAATTTTTTTAAACGAGTTTTCAAACATGGGCTTATTTTGCCACTTCTATTGTTGTCATTGGTTCTTGTTCCAATGATCAACTTAGAGGATTGGCTTTGCTGTCTCTTTGACAACCCTATATTCAGTCAAAATTGAGGATTGGCCTTTTGTTTATTCCTAAAGCAACTTTCCTTTCAAGAGTTTCTATCTTCTTTCGAGGAGAAGCATCCATGATCAAAAGAATTGCTTCAAGAGTTCTTCTTTGTGACTCTCATGTTTCTTTGGATTCACTGAATAGAATCAAAGAGAGTATAATAGAGTGAATAAGTATTTTATAGTTTAGTTCATTAAAAATTAAGTTGAATACTATTAAATTATTTGTTTAGTAAAAATGATATTAAGAAATGCGTATAAAATGATTAAGTTATCATTAAATTAAATAATGATATTTTATTTATAAAAGTTAATTTATTATTTTAATATTTTATAAATTACTATTAATATATTTAAAATAATATTTAACTATATTATATTTAGCAATAAATTTTAAAATATTAAAATTATATAGAAATATATAGAAATATTTTAGTATATTATAATTTAAAATGTACAGCGAAAAAAGAAATATTCTAACATATGATATTAACATTTCATGTAATATTATTTTTAGAAGTGATTGTAATTATATTTAAAAAAGTATTTAAAAATATTTTAATAATATTTTTTAGAACATATAAAATCCAAAATTTTTTCCCTTTTTACTTTGATCTCTATCAAACCCTCTCTCAACCTTCGTCTTCCCAAAACAAACATTTTAAAATTTCGCAAGCTCTCCAATAGCTTGTAGAGATTTTCATGAATTAGGTCAGGCTTGGTTGATTTAAGTATGATAATATCATATATTTGCTAGCTGAAGCTTAGTCTAAAATATAAGTTTGAAAATTTATCTATTCATATTTATAAATGAGTTGTTTAATCTCATTCATATTATATTATTTTTTTAATTTATTTGCAAAATATTTTTTTTAATTTTTTGTAAATCAATAGTTTTCTTTTATTATGTTTCAAAATATAAAAAACATATTTTTTAATATTCATATCATAAATTATATAAATTATAATATAATATATTTATTTTTTAGATGACATAAATTATATAATATATACTATATAATTAAAAAATGAATCAACTCGAACTTTAAATGTTAGAGCAAAGACTAAACTTATTTTTATACGAATTATTTTTAAGCTCATTTTTTTAAATTAATATTTTTATTCTAATCTTCTTAAATATTGAACACGCAGCTCAACCCTCCTTGCCTTTGTCTTTTCTTCTCAATTCTCCATTTTTTTAAAAATCAAATCCTAAAACTATAAATCTAAGCCTAAAGCTAGAAAAAAAAAAAGAAAACCTTCAAAAACTCTTTACATCCATAACCTCATTGTTCCATTCAAAATTTTGAAGTTCTGGACCAGGCATATGAACTTCCTAGCCGTAGTTGCAATTGAGCAAGCTTCTGGAAATCTTATGACACATCTGTTTAAAAACCTTAAGAGGCTTAAGCTTGTTCTTAAGAGCTTTAATGCTACCCATTTTGGTATAATCTCTTGCAAAGTTAAGGACAAAAGGAAAGAGCTAGAAGAAATTCAAAAATCCTTACTAAGTCAAGATTCTACTGAGCTGACTGAAAAAAGAAAAGAAAAGAAAAATCTTGCTCTTGAGTTAAAGGAGCTATAGTTGGCTAAAGAAAGCTTCTTTAGGCATAAATCCAGAATTCAATGGATGAAAACATTCATTTCTTCCACAAGATGGTTGCTACTAAACAATCAAAAAACTCAATCAGATTGCTTTATGATAATGGCAATAGATTGGAATCTTCTCCTAGATTGCTGAAAATTACGTTTCACATTTTAGCAATCTCCTTGGAAAAATTGACACTAATGTTGAGGGTTGCTCTATTGAATTCCTTGAACTCCTGTAGGTTTATCTCATAGCTAATGATCAAAACAGCCTTAAAAGGGAAATTTCTATTGATGAGATCAAGGAAGCTTTATTTGCCATCAAGGGTGGGAAAGCTCAGGCCCTGATGTATATTTATCTTATTTCTTTAAGATTGCTTGGGCCATTGCTGGGGAAGACTTCACGGCTGCAATTCTTTACTTCTTTAAAACTGGAGAATTGCATCATGTATTCAATTCCATAATCATTGCCCTTATCCCAAAAATCCCACACCTTCAAACTGTCAGGGATTACAAACCTATCTCTTGCTGTTCAGTGGTCTACAAATGCATTTCCCCAGTGCTGGCAAATAGGCTTAAGAAATGCTTGGCCTTGTTGATAAGTTTGAATCAGAGTGTCTTCATCCAAGGCAGAAGAATCTGGAATAATATTCTGTTAGCCTAGGTTCTTGTAAAAGGATACAACTGTTCCTCTTTTTCTCTCAAATATGCTATTAAAGTTTACCTTCAAAAGGCTTTTGATTCTCTGAATTTTGAGTTTATTTTCATAATCTTTGAAGCTATGGGTTTTCCATTTGAATATGTGAAGTGGATCAAATGTTTTTAACTACTTCTAAATTTTCATTATCCTTAAGCGGGGGTCATGCTAGATATTTTGCAAGTGCAAGAGGAGTAAGACAAAGGGATCCCATATCCCCTTGCCTTGTTGTTTCTTTCTATGAATGTTCTTTCCATGCTTTTGGATCCTATTGTGAAATCTGGGGTTTTTGCTTTTCATTTAAAGTGTAAAAGAATTGGTCTTACTCACCTGTGTTTTGCAGATGACTTGTTGATCTTCACTAAAATAAACATAAAGTCTATTTCTGGGATACATTTGGTTCTGTAGGCTTTCTGCTCCATGTCTGGATTATAACTTAACTGTGTAAAAACTGAAGCATTCTTTTTTGAAATAAAAGTTAATGAAAGAGACATGATATACCAAGCTATTGGATTTAGATAGGGATCCTTGCCTGTTAAATACTTAAGGGTACTGTTGGTGACAAGGAAACTAACTATGGGAGATTGTGCACCATTGTTTGTGAAGGTTACAACAAGACTTGAATCATGGTCAACTAAACTTCTCTTTTCTGCAAGTAGAGTTCAACTTATTCAGGCTATTTTATCTAGCATCCAAATTACTAGAGCAAGCATTTTCTCCTTCCTAAGGGAGTTTTGCATATGCTTAATTAGCTGTTCATAAAATTCTTGTGGAATAGGAAGATTAGTGCTTCCGGAGGAGCTAGGGTCAAGTGGCAGGATATCAACCATCTAAAATCTGAAAGAGGTTTGGGATTTAAAGACCTACACTTCTTAGGAATAGTTTTGCATAATACAACACATATGGTCTTTGTTCTTCAAGGATGTTTCTTTATGGATTGCCTGGGTTCAAGCTAATGTCTTGGAACAGAAAGACTTTGGGTATCTCTCTGCAGCGGAGGGACATAGCTAGAGTTGGAAGAAAATCTTGAAATTAAGACCTTTTGCAAGACATTTGCTTTTATTTCAAGAGGATAGATGTCACGCCCCAAACCGAGGCCTAACAGATGCTGCACATCTGCGAGATTTAATCTCACAAATATGTAAGGCAACTAACTATCCAAAATGAAATTCAAATATATATATATATATGCTTTTAAAATAAAAAAAAATTGAATTATCAAAAAAAATTCGAATACAATAAAATGAAATTTATAAGTGTAACAAAATATTTGAAATAAAAATGCGAAACTTTTAACAGTCTATCAAATAATAGTCTCGAAACGTTATAGGTATTTTTTTTCACACGAAAATCTAAACAAACATATACAAAATTAAAACGTCACTCCCTGATATTCCCGCATGTCTGTTCATATTTGAAATCTGTAAAATATTAAAGAATATAATGAGCACAACTACTCAGTAAGTAACTGATATTCCTTTAGTTGGGTTAAACACGCTAAAAAATTATGAGGTCAAAATAACGGTTTAAATTAAAAAATACAAAATTTTGGGTAATCTTATATTTATAAATAACTTATTTCAAAATAATAATATGACAAATATATTTAAACGAAATTCTTATGCTTAAATCTTTGAAATATATATTCTATCTATCTCCCTTTATAAGTTATGGACAAAAACCATTATTCTAAACCGGTGGCATGGTTCAAAACAAAAATCACTATTCTTAACATGTGGCGCAGTTCGAAACAAAAATCACTATTTTAAATCGGTGGCACGGTTCGAAACAAAAATTACTATTCTAAATCGATGGCACATAGGGAATAGATATCCTTTGCCTCGTATTGATGACTTATTTGATCAATTGAATGTTGCTCAAGTGTTCTCGAAGATTGATCTTCGATCTGGCTATCACCAATTGAAAGTCAAAACTGAAGAAATTGAATTGTCAAAAAAAAAAATTTTGAATACAATAAAATGAAATTTATAGGTGTAACACTCTAATCCCACATAAGAAATTTTTGAAGATCTGTCATAATATATATGTTGAGACTTAAGTTTATATTTGTGAGACGTTTTTTAGAGATAAAACCGTGAGGTCCAATAAATCAAAGCGAGTAATACCTCACAGGTTGGGTGGGGGTTTACAATAGATTAGTTTGAAAGTTCCCTAGACCTTTCTCTTCTCTTCAGTTAAGGTATGGGAGGTTCTTAGATCGAAAAAGCACAAAGTTTGGACAGACTCTTCTAGTACTCTCATCATATTCCCAAGCATTCCATTGTTTCTTTGATGGCCATCCTCGATAAACTGACCAAAAAAGCTTGACTCACTCAATGGGGGCTTGATATTGATGTCCATTGCATGTTATGCCTCTCAGAATAGGAATCACGTGATCATTTGTTTTTTGTTTGCGATTTCATTAGATCCATATGGACCCAAGTCTTGTAGCATTGTCAACTCCCTTTAGGATCTTACAACTGGAGCAATTTTCCTGCTTGGACAATACTAAAACTTAAAGGCAAGTCTTTACTTACTATCATTCTTAAGCTTGCATGGAACGCAATGATTTACTATGGATGGAAAGAAAGAAATCGAAGAATTCATGGAAAGCAGCTGTAGCTATTTTTGAAAAGATTAAAAAAGACATTCAGTTCAAACTTGCTAGGCTAACATATGTTGAACCTGCTTTTGTTAATAGGAGACATTGTATGAAGTGGGGGCTTGATAGTTCCTTATTCCTTTAAATGTCTATTTGATTGTCTGCTATAGTAAGAGCTCATTTGTTTTGATGTAGCAGCAAATTGCTGCTTCTTGGATAAACTTATCTAAAAGAAATGACCTGATTGTTTACTGTGCTTTTTCCTTTTTTTTTTTTTCCACCAAATTTTAAGTCTTGAAATTTCTTAGAACTATCCTAATCTAAAACCCTAGGACAGAAAGTTTCTCTCTTTTTTCTTTTTTTTTTTTTAATTTGTTGAGCTGGTATTTGTTGTTTTATTTATTTATTTATTTTTTTACTTGTGTTGTTTCCGAATAATTTTTAAAGGATGATTTTCTTTTTTTAATTTTTCAAGTTTTTTCACACATTTTCTCTCCTTCACAACGCATTGGCATCAAAATCAACCACCCTCTCCCCCCATATCAGTTTCCTCCTCTTTTTTTTTTTTAATTTTGAAAATTTATTATATTTAAAATTTTCAATAATAAATATTGGTTTTTTTTTCACATTTTTATGAAATATATTTAGATTTTAAATTTTTGTTAAGATAAAACGATAAAAGAATTATTTTTATTTTTGGTTTCTATAAAATAATCATTCAGATCTTGACTATTCATTGATTTTGAGGAGTAGCCTATCCTCATAAAAAATCAAAGCAAATGATGGAATCCTTATCCATATGGCATAGCTATACCCCGCGAGATAAGATACAGAGTAGAATGACTGTTGTATCCAACCAAATATGACATATTTTTAATCCAGCAATGAAGGCTGACAAGCAATCAAGAGGGAAAAGCAAATCATGCATTGCAAACCCTTTAAAAATTAGCATAATAACAAATTCCTAAGGAGTAAAATTACTTTTTGCCTCGTACTCTAAAGCAGTTTTTTGCGTACTGTCGAAAATATCTTCTACCACATTAGTAATTTTAAATACAAATTAGCCAAGTCAAGTGTAACTTTGATGATCTTCACACTTGAAAGATGGCTGATAATTGGATCAAAAGGAACCCTTAAAATGCTGAACAAAAAGGTATCTTAGCGAAATTGATTAGTCAATTACAGTTTTTAAAATGTGATCGAGTTTATTGATTGCTTTTAAAGTTGCAAAGATTTTCTTGAATCATTGAAGTAAGAATAGAAATGTAATGATATTGCAAATTGCAAACAATCTTAACAAAATTGAACTTAAAACAAAATATATTAGAGAAAAAAGAAAGTTTATTGATATTGAAACTCGAAATTGCGTGAACTCAATGAAGAACAATTGTTCAAGTAGCAATCATTGATTGATGCATTCACATGCCATGTCATCCCCTGCCAAGTCATCTTATTATTGTTACATGTCCTCCTCCAAATGATCGATATGTTTGGGTGTAAAGAGTTGGTTTTCTAGTTTAAGGCTCTACAACTTGAGGTTTTGCTCATGAATGGAGCAATAACCAAATTGCTCATCGAACTAAACAGAATGCTGTATCTTGAAGTTCATAATCCTATTTTTTTCCCTCACTTTTTTCCGTAAGGATAAACGTTAATGAATGAAAACCAACAAAATTGCATGTAAGAGTGTAATTGAGTTGAGCTCGAGCACTAAAAGCTTGAACTAGAAACTAAGTTTGAATCAAAACTTGTTATTCGAAATTTGGCTCAAACTCAATTGAGTTTTAATTTTAAAGTTTCGAGAAAATAAAAATGCTCGATTAGTCAAGTATAGGATACTTAAAATTGAGCCAAAAAAAGTGTGTGGGGAAGGGTTTAACACACCTCTTAAGCCTTAAGCGACTAATCAACAGCTTATTTACGATCATCTCCTCTTTTTAATTCAACCAAGTAGCGAAAATAATCTGTTTTATTCTTAAAGAAAGGGCAACAAATGAGGATATATTCACACAAACTGCCGAAAAAACATAAGAGGCAGTTAGTGAGATGATCCTTACATGTTATAGTGGAAAACAATAGATCCCCCTATCGAGAAAGATGGAAGGAGGCGTTTATCAATGACATAAAGTATATCATTGCAGAACTTTGAAAGCTCATCCTCAACTCTCTACCTATACTCCTTTATCCTCTTCATTACAAAAACAAAAGCATATGCATTTTCAACACAATCGCCGGCATAGCCAAGTCTTTATATTGGGCGATAGTGTCACCGATCAATACTAATTAAGGGGGCTGACCTAAACTTAAATGGAGAGGCAATAATGAAAACCAAAACTCACCCTAAACTTCGATGCTGCAAAGCTTGAAATAATTCTTGCAATTGAAAGTACTAAGCAACCAAAAACATAACCAACTTTGAACATGATTGCCGAAATAGCCTGAACAGCCCATGTAAGAAAACAAAGAAAGAACAAACATGCCAACTAATTCAATGTCAATCAAGTAAGACGCTAGACGCAACTTAAGAAAACCAAACATGAAAAAAATAAAGAAGGACAAATTTCAAAAGCAATTAAAAAAATTAAAGCAAAGCTTATTTAAACATGCTGTGTATTATATAATAAAGAAAATTCATTGGAAACCACTTAATACCCTTAACTCTTCTTGGAAGAGAACTCAATCAAGTAAGATGCTGGCAGCAACTTAAGGAACCAAACATGAAAACTTAAGATAATGATAAATTTCAAAACTAATTTAAACAAAAGAAAAAAAAAAAAAGGTGAAGTTGACTTTAAACATGCTTGGTATAGTACCTTAACCGAAATTAGTTTGCAAAACTCTTAATACGTCAACACTTCCTGCAAAAAACTTAATCAAGTAAGATACTAGAAGTAAAATTAAGGAACCAAACATGATTAAAAAAAAGCAACTAATAAATTTCAAAATCAATTAAGCAAATGCACTTTTCAAAAAAAATTAAACAAATGCAAAAAAAAAAAAAAAATTACAGCAAAACTAAATTTAAACATGCTTGGTATAAAACCTTAATGATAATTAATTTAAAAACTATTTAGTACCACAACACTTCCCCCTAGAAAATGAAGAAAAACAATTAAAAAAAGCAAATGAATTCAATATCAATAAACTAAAATGTCATGACAGTACCAATTTTTTTTCATGTTCCATCAACATGCAAGATTTTGAAACCTCGAAATCCAAATTTGATTGTTTAAATCATTCCAAAAGCAATTTAAACAACATGCAACAAATTAAAAGTAGAACTAACTTGAAAGATATTGGAGTAATCCCTTAACAATACCAAATGAAAGTTAGTAATTAGTATGAAAACCAATGAATGATGCGTTAGAAATTTTGGGTTTATACCTATGAAGATTGCCATAAAGTAAACCAATTAACGTAGTGAAAATAAAACAAAGAAACCAGTGTATTAAGATGATCTTTAAGCTGAAACTTGCATGTGGTTGGATTAGCACTTAAAATCACGCATCTGATAGTGGTTTGACCTACTTAAAAACTTGTAACTTTGAATTTGTCATTCCCTGCATGAACATAAAAATCGGCATTGTCATTTCAAATTCCTCGGAGGTCCAAGAGAAGCATAAGTGTCCTTCATCTAATAGTGATCCACACATAGTAATTGTTAAGAATTCGCTTATGCTAGCAAGCTAATCTTGGTAGAGTCATAATCAAAAGGTTATATTCTTAGTTTCTTTTCTTCTAAAAAAAAAGGCTAACAATATTTGAAGTAAACCGAGAAATAGAAAGAGGAATCAAATTCCTTGATTTTTTCTCTTTGGCACAACAACTCAAGAACAATCTTCGTAACCAAAATCTTGAAAAATAAAAAATAAGAGCACAAAGAGGAGGTTAAGCTACAAAATTTATCGTGATCAAAACTAGGGTTTTTGTAACAACAAATGTGGTGGTAATTAGGGTTTTAAGATTACTAATCTTTTAATTCACATATCAAATATATAATTAAAAAATTAGCCCACATATCATAGTGGCCCACCACATTGGGATTGAATCCAAGTTTCTTTAATCGATATTGAAGACCAATAAAAGAAGTAAAAACAATTTAACTTCTTGTTGCATCATTAGATCATGTCACTAACTATTAATGAGTTAGTGTAATTAGGCCAATTCCTCAATTAACATGTGATCAAGAATGGTCCAAGAATCCCATTCTTTATTCACATAATTGTTCAACTAGTCCTAGATTAGAAGATTAGATTTAACTCCTAATTAACTCTTATTGCTCAAGTGTAATGTTTCACATTCGCAAAACATAATCAAAAGTAATCATAGAACACAAATTTGAATAAAGGCATGATGTTCGATAACCCATTGTTTATGAATTAAGAATCAAATTCTTTTAATAAGTGAAACTCTTTTAACCTATCTAAAGTAATTCGGCTAAGTCATTATTTTCTTTACAAGACAACCATATCCTCTTTATGTTGTTAAGACGTCCAAATTTGGATTTCACAAAATCCTAATTATGCATAAATTATTCTTAATTGAACTTTTCAATTAAGTCCTCCTAATTTAACCTATTATTCAATTAAGTTCAAATTAATTGAACTTAAGTTTAATCCAACATATCATCCTATTGTATGACCTATTAGGTTCACAAAATGTTGGTAATGCATATAATTAATCTATTAACTACATTCATATATCAAGAGCAGGATCTAGTAACCCACCATGACCACCCAAATGTTGTTAAGATGATGTCTTTGAAAAACCTTTCAATAACCAGCTTATTAGTTTAATTCGATCCTTTCACCAAATATCTTGAAATAACCATGTGCATGATGCAATGTCTACTCATGGATTAATACATAAGAGTTCTCGCAATATAGGTTAACATCATGAATTTAGAGAAATGATTTATCATAAATTCTTTATGTATTGGCCAGCAAATATGTTAAGTTAACCAAGGTAAAGAGTAAATGAGATATGTCTCCAATGTCACTTGGAATAGTAAATCCTTTCTAGATCAGCTATCCACCATTATATGCTTCATGTCATACTCAAATCAACCAAACTTTGGCATCCACCAAAGTGGACCCGCTCATGATGAAATCAAAGCGTAACACTCCCCATATCAGATAACATAGTATCAAAGTCTATAGACTATTTACATGAGTTGCATTTGAGAACAATTCTATGAACACTTAAGTGATAATACCGAATGAAGTTCTTATATTAGCCAAGTTCTATGAACTTGTTACCATAAAACACATGCCTATATGCCATCATAAGCATCCTTTATACTTCAACTCATGAGAATAATTGCTTACTTCACAAGTAAGAATGCATAAGATGTACAAGTTTGTGTTAGAAATAAAATAAATAGAAATAATTTTGGAAACATGGATTTTATAAATAAAAATCTCACAATTATAACATTTTATAATTCCTTTGCAAGGCCTTTTATGTTCCATAAGAAGGTTTCATGAGTGTCAATCATGCTACAAACATGAAGGAAAATCTTGAATCATTAAAAATAGTGATTGCTTTGCATTATTAACTGTATATTCCTTGTCCAATTTTAGAGACTCAAGGGCATATCTAAATGATTTTTCACTTATACTTAAGAAAATCATATTGTTTAAGTGCTACTTATGAGAATATGCTTCATTCATAGTGCTAATCTTATTATCAAAGGCATTAACTATTTGGATCACAACGAGATCCAAATTTCAATCATATGACTTAGTTGTTACTTTAACAACTATTAGAATCTTTTATCTGCTTGAAAGCTAATTATCCAAATATAGCTTCTTTTACAAGCCTAAACTGCGGACACCCTATTTTGTCCAAGTTTTTATTTGATTTTTCTCGATTTTAGGGGATCAGATGATATTTTCTAGGTTTAGATCTTATTGGATGAGTTAAACAGGATAGAAAAGTCCAATTGAGGTCCCAATTCATTCCAAGGAACTTAGTTTAAGATGATAAGGCAACTAAGCTTAATTGTTCAATTTAGAGAGTAGATGCTGAATTTGGAAAATAGGGACTCAATCTTGAAAATCCAAAATGTCAAAAATTAATTGGAATGTGTCTCTCAAGGTGATAAAAGCAGTTACTAAGGTCAATTGAGTGAAAAAAAACTTATTTTAGAAGTTCAAATCAAAAGTAAACCAATGACAGAAGTTAACTATAGGCAAAGTCAATTGTAAAAGTTAACTTTTTAGCTTAAAGTTAGATTTTGAAATTGGAAAAGTTCTACTCAGATTTTGAAATTGATTACACTAACACAAAATGGAACATGGTTTTTAAGTCAAGAAACACCATCGAGACAAGGTCATGAAAGGACCTTAGGAATTTAAAATGTTGAGAATTCCCAAGGGCTTAATATGAAAGGTCCAAGATAGGAAATTTTACATTTTTTTTTTAGAAAGTCATTAGGACATATTTTTACCATGGGAAAAAATATTCAATTGTACTTTTACATAGACAAATCATGATCAATATAGATTAGTATAGAATATATGCTTTGGTAGAATTCAATATATGATCAATATACTAAGTTTGTTCATCTTTCACTAATGGCAATATGTGAATTCCCTTAAAATTATTTAAAAGGTTAGTAACAAAGCTAAAATCACTCTAGGGTGATTAAAACCTAAATCACCAACTTCAAAGCTTGTAACTAGGGGTGATAGCTATAATTTCATAACTTTTAACACTTAGCAAATTTTAGACAATCTAGAATTTTCCTTTTCTCTCAAGCTATCTTTAAGAGGGAAGCAAGCTTGTATAATCTTCAACTTTTCTCTTTAATTTCATTTTAATTTGATGATTTTGATGATTAATTCATCCTTTTTGTTGCTTGAATGATGTTTGACAATAATGATCTTGTACTTTTTTATATTTGGCCACTTTGAATTATGATGCTATGATGTGTTGATTTTATTTTTAGTTATGATTTACTTGATTTCATGTCATTCTAAACATGATTTCATGATTAATTGCTGAATTTAACTTAAAATTATGTATAGATAGATTAAGCTTGGTTTGAGCTAGATGAGATCTCTAAACTTACGTTTTGACCAACACACTTTCATAAGATTATAATGATTCAAGATTAATGGAACTAGGATTGGATGACACTAAGTTTAAATCTTGAAGTTTAGAAGATGAAATAATGATTTTCTAGTTTAGTGTAGTGTTGAACAAGAAAAAAATAGAGAGAACTTAATTCGACTAGCTTAAAATAGGTTGATCTTGAGTTTAATTGATTCAATCTTGCATGACCTTACTAATTTGAGCTAGTTTGAACTGATTTCAGCTAAAAACTAGTTTATTAAAACTTGAATCTAGTACAAAATAATGAAATTCTAGGTTCTTTAACTAGGTGATCTATTTAAATAAGCTAGAGTACTCCTTTAGGTTCGGCCATGGCAGTTTCTAGGTGTGATTGAGTGGAATTTGCATAACTGATGCTTATCTGGTGAAACCTAGATGAATCAAGTTGAGTTGGACTTAGGTAAGCTAGAATTTGTGCTTAATCAAATAAATTTAGGAGGTTACTTGTTCAATTGTTGAGCTCAAATGTTGAAAGCATATTTTGATTGTTAAGCATGTTGACTGAATTAAATCTAAGCTTGTTTTTTGTGCTTGACTATTAATTATTGAGAATTTGATTATATGATAATTAAATTTGCATGTAGAATTGGCCATGTGGAATTTTTGTGATTAGAATAAATTTATGGATGATTATTTGATAGAACCATAGGTTAATACTGTATATGTTTGATAAAATGCATGATAAGGTGTTTAGTTTGTGTAAAAAAATATTGTTTTTCATAAAAAGATCCCCCAAGGGCAAGCTTTGGTTCACTTAATCGATAGGTGAACCAAAGTTTGATCTGGTTTAATAAACTCTTTAATAAGTAACTTAGGGATTATTAAATAAAATAGCTTGAATTAAAGTTGATTTGGAGCCAAAAAAATATTTTTAAGACTGATTTGGGGCAAAATAAAAATATTTTTAAATGTTTAAATATGCTTGGTTGAGTCTAAAACTTGGTGAATATTAGTGTGAGTCATTAGGTAATGTCTAGGTAAGTCTAAATGTGTTGTTGGTGTCACTTAGGTGCTGATTTCAGCACACAAGTAAATGGCATTGGTGTGCCATTCACTTGCTAAGAAAAATAATAATGAATAAAAGCCATAAAAGTATAGTCATTCACATGACTCTGAAGTATATCACCAATGTTGAAAAATATGTTTCTAGGTCACGAAACTTAGGAATTTTTTTCCTCACATATCACATGTGTACAGTCTTTTTGGTCTCATTGTTGGATGTTCGAACATTCAAACATGTGTTTTAAAAATGTGACAAAAGGCTTTGTGGTCATAAGTCATGTTAAAGTTACTATTGGAGTCCAATACTATTGTCTCATAAAAAATATATATTTTGATTAGGTCATAAGCCTTAAAAATTTTTGTTTGTATTTTTTTCCATAATTCTCATTGATTGGGCTACGTAAGAGGCTATTGAAATGTTTGATTTCATGATTAAACGAATATAGTAAAATCCTAAAACCTAAGCTAATTACATAGCTTTGTTTTTGTGCCTAATTAGTGTTACAAACTATTTTCGATGAGGGTAATCATTTTATTTTTGTAATTTTCTCATATTTTTAGATAAAAGTAGAATGAATAAGCTTTTCAAACATGTATGGCTGATCTAGTGGGTATTCTAGACAAATTGGAAAGAAAATTTGGAAGGCAAACTTGTAGGATATGCTACGCAATGTAGTAGTGTCCAATTAAAAATTTACATGATATCTTCAATGATTTCTAGCTTTTTTTGAATATTTTCATGTTAAAGTATAGTGAATCATCATTCATTAAAATTTGGTTTGGTGATTTTATGAGATAGGAGTAAACTAGAATAAATTTAGAAATCTTGAAAAGTCTAAAAGTTTGGTTTTCATTATTTCAAGGTATTCAGATGCCCAAAAATTGATTTCGGAAGCCATGTTTTGTGTATCTATAGGTCTAGGATTATCCTATTGCAGGTCCTAGTGGCTCGCATTGAAGCTTCCAAGTTGAATTAAATAAAATTGACATTTTAATATTGATTTCAAAATTATAATTTTCTTCAATTTAGTCCAAGTGTAGTATTTTACGATTTCTTTTAAATAGAGTCAAAATTGATTAAAAAAATACTGAAGATAGAGTTAATAAGTGAGTATTTTTAGAGTCAAGTGATTTTGTGAAATTTTTCCTTTTAAAATGATTTTTGCTTTGAATTGGTTATAAAAGTGCTATAATTTCATAATAAAAGCATTTAATCAAAGTATTCAGTATCGTATAAGTGAGTTTACTATTTATGCTTGGTATTGATATTGTTGATTGATTTTTATGCCAATTGATGCTTTTTGATGGAAGAAGGCCAATAAGTTATAAAGTAAGACTTGAAATGAAGATAAAGATCAGAAGGGTGATGGAGTTCATACATTGTTATATGCTATGATGCTTAATTGATCAAGAGTTTTAAGGTTATAAGTATAGAGAAAAATAGCAAAGAAAAAGATCAAGAAAGGTTAGCTTAGGGGTTGTTTGTTTACCTCACAGCATTTATACTTAGAGTTATGGAGAATCTTGGTCACCTCGCTAGATAGCCATGGTAATGTCTGCACATTTTTCTCTTATGACAAGTTAGTTTTGGACATATGTCATTCCCTTTGAAAGGTGAAATCGATGGTTCCAAGCCAATGGGCCTCATTTGGTATTAGGTTGTAGTAAACCTATCCATAGGTTGGGCAACCCACTTGGCTCGACAAGCTTAAGCATACATTTTCTTGTTCTGGGCTAATCTATTAACACAATATATTTATATTACAATATTACATTTTATTTAAATTTAATTATAGACATATATAAACATTAATATGAAAACAATGTTTCAATAAGATAAACAATAATTGGAGCTAAATTTATAGGTTAAGTTAGGCCAAATTTAAGCTTAGACTTAGAGTTCAAAATTTGTTTGGACCGTTGGCTGACCCATGAACACCTCTAAACCTAAACTTTATATGTATTATAAGGGTACAACAAGTCTATGTTTCCTTCTTCCTTTTTCTTTTTCTTTTTCTTTTTTTTTTTTTATTATTAAGATTAGATTGTGTTAGACCTTTTAGTGGTGAATGAAATCAAGAAGAGAGATGAATTGATTTCTCAAAATTTTAGTAAATTAAAACTTTGATAAATAAAATTAAGAAATCTAAACAATGAACTTTGGAGTGCAAGTTAGTGAATAAAAATAAAGAATTAAAGCAAAAGGAAAGAAGAAGCAAACTCGATGATTTACAGAGGTTCGACCTCAATTGCCTATGTCCTTTACCTCGGCCTTACTTACCTTGAATTTTCATAATTCACTAAATTAAATTGTTTACCTTTCAAGGACAAGGTATAACCTTTACACTCCTTATCTTTCAAGGCTAAGATAGAAACCTCTACCCCTTATTTTTATCTGGCTAAGATAGAAGCCTTTCTCAATACTTTTAAAGGCTAAGTAGAAACCTTCTCTATTTTTCAATGGCTAAATAAGGATTTCAGTGTAAACAAATAAAACCTCTAAAGGTTACGTGTTTACAAGAATTTTGGCTCAAAAGAAATATGTATCTAAAGATACAAAATGAAAAATACAAAAATAGGAAGAATTAATCCTATACAAAGATAAACTACTTAGCAAAAATAATAGAGAAAATGAAAGATATGACTCTAAGCACAATCTCTTGGCTCTTCTTCGTGTTGAAGGTGTTGGAGTGGCTTATTTATAGGTTTGATCATGATTCTAGCTGTTGGGAACATTTGGTGAAGGAATATAGCCATTGGAGCCTTTAAAATGTCATTTACTGTTGTTTCCCGTGTCTTTGTATTGATACAATTAAGTGAGTACGGGTACATTGTGCTTAACAGTCCAAAATATGACCATTAAATAGTTTTGTATCGATACAAAAAGATCTGTCTCAATACATGAGCAATGTTGTATTGATACAGAATACTCTATCTCGATACATGAACAGTGATTTTTGCATTTTAAGGTTATTTAGCTACTGCCAAGCATTGTATAGATACATACAAATAGTGTATCAATACATTCACATAAAAATCGATTTTAAAAGGTTTTTCATGACTTTAAAACATGTAAAACTTATCTAAAAAATATTTTATATAAAAATATG
>JBBYHO010458092.1:4382-17700 GCA_038382025.1 Adansonia gregorii
ATAAAGTTTCCAAAAGTTTATTTGCGTTAAGTGGGAAAACTATTATACTTTAAATTGCTTTTCGAAGTTCTTGCATTTTTTTTTTAAATTGCATTATTCACTTTCACGTACAAGTCCGAAAAGCAAATATAAGAGTCATTAAAATGCTAATGCAAACTGATAGACAATGATTAAGTGTAATTTATAAAAATTCATGGGACATTTGTATTTTTTTCATACATATATAGAAAGATTAATAATCTGCTTAAGGACATATTGAGTTAACATGGAAACACTTTTCCTTTGGTACATGTAAAGATGTTTGGAATAGATTTGATCCTGATTTATTCATGTTAAGTGATTATATTATATTTAAAATTACTAAATATTATAAAACAAATAAAAAAGGTTTACTTTAAACCTTAGAAATCAATGTTGAGAGAATATTCTGTTTTCTACCGGTGCAAGTAATGTCTTAGACGACAAGGAAAGACAATGACAGTTAACAATTTCATTTATTCGAGTGTCAATAATTGTACAATTTGTGTGCGAAAAGCAAGACTTTGGAGATAGTGGGATCACAAATTTTCCCACCATCAAAGGAAAAGTAATTCCCTCGCTAGTGGTGGCCAAAAACCTACTGCTTCCTTTTCATGCTTTCAGCTACATGAAGAAATTCTGTCCACGTCCCCATGTCCTCCAACTTATCCCTCGTTCATCGGCAAAGAGTAGAAAAGTGCAAATAGCAAACAAACTCATGACACTTCCGTATCTTCTTTGAAGAAGTCCTTTTTTTTCTTTTCTTTTTTTTGCAATAAAAGAAAATCTCAACCATAAATGATAAAATTCAGATATATTTTTAAAAAAAAATCAATAAATTTAATTATATAAAATAATAAAACATCTGATAATATTTTTATGCCACTTATGAATTTTAAAAAACTAAATCGACAATGTATAAAAAATAACTCTTCGGAATAATATTTGAAAATGCTTGGTTACAATATACATATTGAATAATTTAGACTGGACCTTCGTCAAAATATGTAGGAATGAACAATTTTGAGAAGAAACCCCTCAGTGAATTTCATATACATCCTCATAAATTAGAACGATAGGAACTTCAAATTTGGTATGCCTAATTACGCAACAAATGATTTTGTTAAAATGTGAATTAGTTTTTGTCCATTAATGAGTTGTCAATCTCGTGCTAGTAATTTAATTGGGCGGTGGATTTTTATGTGGTCTCAATCATTGCTACAAGTTTTGGTCCACAGTTTGCCATTAATTATACGTAAGAAAAAGTCGATGAAAGTGATTTAGTGGTCATCTCCATGCAATGTTTCAGTTTGGAGGCCAAAGAGTACGAGAAATCTCATAGTAACACTAAATCAAGATGAATGCTGCATATTATGAATGCATGTGGAGTTTTTATCTTTCAAAGTACAATGAGATTTAGATAGACAGCTCTATTGCATTTTATATATTTAAAAAAATTAATAAATTTATGTTATTAATTATTAAAAAATATGTCGGTAAGTATCTATTTGTGCATTTTCTCCATTAGATGCAACAAAAAGTAGCCTTTTAAACCAGTATAGGAAGGGATTTATTCTGACGATTGAGTCAATAATCCATATGACTAATTTATCTATAAACAATAGTTTCAAGCAATTCCCTCAATTTGAGGGATTGCTTGTTTTAAGTTGCCGCTTGGTAATTTTAGTTTTCTTTTTTCAATTTTTTGTTAATTTTGTATTAATTTTTTTATTTTATATATTATATTATATTCAAATTAGTTTTTGGTGTCGTAATTGAAATCAAGGTATTATATATTCACATAAAATTTCGCACATTAATACTTCATTTTTTGTATATTTTAACATTTTTTGTATTTATATCATATTTATTTTTTATATTGTATAGTATTTTAATTATTTTGTTCATCTTATATTCATGTCAAATGTTATGTTCAAAATTTTCAAATCTAGTGATACTATTTAAATAATTTTTAATTTTGTATCACATATTATCGTATTCATATTACTTTTTCGTGTTATAGTTGTATTCAAACTATTATATATTTATGTTAATTTTGATATGTTAATAATTTATTTTGTGTAGATTTTGACATGTATGTCTATTCATGTCATATCTATATTATTTTTATGTCATTTTTATTTTAATTATGTTTCCATATATTTATGTCGTATAATATTGTTATGTTCAAAATTGTCATGTCTAGTTCGCACTACTCTTCGCATTTGTATTATTTTTTCATATCATAATTATAATTAAATTATTATATATTTATATAAATTTTAAAATGTTAATAATTTATTTTATGTAAATTTTGTTATGTTTATCTATTTGTATCGTGTTATATGATATATTTATATTATAATACATTAATATATAAAAAATTAAATATTTTTAAAAGAATTATTTTTAAAAAAATTTTCTCATGACACAGACAAATAAAAAATTATAAAAATGTTATACAAAATAACAATAAATTATTAGTATTGATATTATATTATTTTTTATTAAATATTAAAATAAAACATGTTGAGCAAAGTCGAACTAACATTCTAGTAAATAAATATATTTAAAGTTATCCTTTAAGGGCATATAACTTCGATTAGGGTTGCCACAGAGTAGCCACATTTTTTTTGTAATTTTTTAATAATTATCACATATTATAGATGTGCTGTTTTTTGTTATAATAATATTTAAGGTATTATTGCATTTGAAATGTTAGTGCCATATCATGTTGTACTATTTTTTAGCTATTTTTATGTTTGCATTTTGCCAGAAATTGATAGGACTATTTGGTATTATTCAAATTGCTTTTTATACAGCAAGCAATTGTCTATTTTTTTCAAGATGTCTCTTTAAATAATTATCTTGCGTCAAATTTATGTTCTTTTTTGTGTTATAATTATATCTAAGATATTAATATAAATAAATTTTGATATATTATATATAGATTTTTAGACATTCACATTGTTTTTTTCATTATATTGTGTTTTAATTATTCTTACACATTCATGCATTTGTATTGTGTTAGTGTTATTTTTTCACATTGTAAAATGTTTTAGTTTTTTTCATATTTGTGTAGAATCAAAAATTGCCAGCTCTAATTGGCAGCATCTAAATTGCATGCCGCGTAGCAAGTAATTGAAAGTCTAATTGGACTAGTGAAATTGCTTGACACTTTGTATCACGTGTCATGATATTCATATTTTTTTATCTCATAATTGTATTTAAGATTATATAAATTCTAACACGTTAATAATTTATTTTATGTAAAATTTTCAATTTGTTTATTCATATCATATTCATATTATTTTTCATTGTTGTCGTAATCACGTTATTTTTCTTGCCATAATCCTATTCAAGGTATTATATATTTATATAAATATTAACACATTAATAATTTATTTTATAAAGATTTTAATACGTTTATCTATTCATGTTGTATTGTCTTTTTAATTATTTGTTCTGATATTGTGTTTATGTCATATAAATA
Source organism: Adansonia gregorii (assembly GCA_038382025.1). Classification (NCBI taxonomy): domain Eukaryota; kingdom Viridiplantae; phylum Streptophyta; class Magnoliopsida; order Malvales; family Malvaceae; genus Adansonia; species Adansonia gregorii. Next base: position 7,894 of record JBBYHO010458092.1, read on the forward strand.
TGTTTTATTTAAAATTATCAAGTCTAATTGATACTATTTAAATAACTCCTAATTTTGTGTCAAATATTTTTATGTTTATGTTACTTTTTCATGTCATTATCATGTTTAAGTTATTATATATTAGTATAAATTTTGACATAAGAATAATTTATTTATATAAATTTTAACATGTTAATAATTCATTTTATATAAATTTTGACAAGGTTGCCTATTTGTTATATTATATAATTATATTTATATTATAAATATATTAGGATAAAGAAAAGCTAAATAATTTTTAAAAGAATTATTTATAGAAAATTTTATTCTCACATCAGCACATAAATAAAAAAATTATAAAAACATTAGAGTAATTACTAGTAAATTACTACTACTATTATTATATTTTTTAAATTATTTTTTTATGAAATGTTATTTTTTTTATTTTGAAAACAATACTTGGCAAAATTTAATCTAATCTCCTTAGTTTTAGTCATTTATTGTTGCTAGTATGTATATATTTTTATTATCTTAAAGTCTTTTTGCTTTAATATTATGGTTTCATTCAATGATATTTAATACTGAAACAACGTGAATACAGAACACTAGTAATATTAAACTAAGCCTTTCAATTGGAACCAATTGAAGGGCTATTTAGTTTACATAAACTAGCAAGTTATGCATCTATCGTTAAATTTTTAATGAAAATAAAAACAAATAAGAAAGGAAAAAGAAAAAGAAGTAAAAAAAAATAAGAGATTTCTATATTTATATTATGTTTATATTATTTTTTGTGTTATATTTGTATTTAGGTTATTATATAAATATAAGTTGTTAATATGTTAATAATTCCTTTTATATAAATATTATGCGTTCATCTATTCTTGTTGTATTCATGTTATTTTTATGCCATATTGTATTTTTCGCGTGTTGTGTTTGTCTAAAATTATCATGTCTAATTAGAACTATTCAAATAACTATTAATTTTGTATCACATGTCGTCTAATGATTATTTTTTAATTTTTAAGAAAATAAGATCATATTAATTTTTTTGGTTTTATGTTATTGAACTAAAAAATATTAAATTGATAAATTATGTAATAATTAAAATATTTGTTATCTATATTAGCTTTGTATTGATCCTAGTTTTAACATAACAAAACCTTAAACTTAATTAGTTTTATAAAAACTATTTTAAAAATACTTGAAAAATATTAAAATACTTAAAATTCTTTATCATTCTAAAAAAATGTTACTAAATGTATATTTGTATTTTCATAATTTTTTGGACGAGTTAACCTATTTTTAAAGCAAAAAAAACATGTTTTTGAATTTTTTTTTTTTAAGATCGATCCACTAATAGTGTAAGATCAATCCCTTCAAAATAGAAGCTAATCTCACTTTATAAGGTACTAGAGGATGAATCCCCTACAAATCTATCTTTGAGCTCTACAGGTATAGATAAGATCGATCCCTTATAGCTGAGAAAATTTTTAGGTTTGATTTTTACAAAAATAACAGCTCATTTACATTCTTAGCAATATCAAATGACTACAATTCATACAAAAGCCAATGACTATGAGGTTTGTAAGGTGATCATAAACGGATCGCTCATCTTAAATAAAATAATTAGAGAAACCTTGATGCCAAGAGAAAAAGATAAATGGTATGAACAAAAACCAGGATGGTACAACTTAATGCCAATGCCATGTAACTCTTATTTATGTTTTAGGACCAAATGAGAATAAAGTTCCTTTTTGTGATAGTGCAAAACAAATAGGAGATAAGTTGCTAATCAAGCATAAAAAAAAGAAGTTCATGTTGAGCAACCTTCTGGTTTTGAAAATCCTTATTTTCCTAATCATATTTTTAAACTATCAAAGGCTTTGTATGGTTTAAAACAAGTTCATAGAGCGATATAAAAGACTTCCAAATTTTTTTACTAAAAATGATTTTAATAGAGGCAAAGTTGACACTATATTTTTTATTAAGGTTAAAAGAAAAGAAATTCTAATTATATAAGGTTATGTTCATGACATCATATTAGGTGCTACTAATGAATCTCTATGTTAAGAACTTTCTAAGATTATGCAAGGTGAATTCGAGGAACATGATACGAGAACTAATATTGTTTTTAGGACTACAACTCAAGCAAACCAAAGATGACATCATCATCATTCAAGCAAACCACATAAAGGAAGTATTCTAAAGGTTTGAGAGAGATGAATCTAAGCCCTACTCTATACCTATCAGTATTTTAACTAAGCTTGAAAAAAATGAAAAAGGTAAATGTATTGGCACTAAACTTTTATAAGCTTATGATTGGTTTTTGCTTTACCTTACCATAAGTATTCTTGATATTTTATGTTTAGTGTATGTCAATTTTCTAGGTTTCAATCATTACCTAGTGAGTCATACTTAGTTGCTGTTAAATGATTATTTCATTACATTAGGGACACACCTAGTCTAGTCTTATAGCATCCAAAAGGATCATCATTTACTTTGCATGCTTACTTTTATGCGGATTTTGGTGGTTTTAAAATTGATAGGAAAAGCATTTTTGATATTTGTTGATTTATCAGGAATATGCTGATATCACTGTTTTCCAATAGACAAAATAGTGTTGCCTTATCTATAATTAAAGCAGAATACATTTTTGCAGGAAGTTATCATGCCTAAATTTTATGGATAAAACATAATATGAAAGATTTTAAGATTACTATGGATCATATTCCTGTTAGATATTACAATATTTAGTGCCACTAATCTTAACAAAATCCTATTCAGCATTCAAGAACTAAACACATAGAAATAACTCACCATTTTAATAGAGATCAACTTTAAAAATATGATATTATGCTTGAGTTTGTTGACACTTATATTCACTAAACCATTTGATAAAGATAAATTTTGTTCTATTAAAGGTAAACTTAGGTTGATGAACGCTCTACTATTATGCTTGATGTTTTTTTTCTTTAATGATATAAGCAAGTTTGATAAATGTTGACTTGGCTCATAAACTTGCCTTAATGATATTTGAACATTAAAAGTATTGTTTGATAGTTCAACTTTGTTTTGTGAAATTAGTTAGTTATGTGTGCCTTTGACTTAAACTTGTCAATTATGTGTTATGAGTGTGCTTAATGATTATAATTAATAAATTCATTATAATTTGAAATCATTATGCATGATTTTAATAATATGTCAATACACGGATGATAGAGTTGCACCTTGTTGTTCAAACTATTAGGGAGTTTTTAATAAATAGGATACTTGTCCACCTCCTTATAACTTTAGTCTATTACCTCCTCCCCTACCTCCTCCATCCTTCACTTTTAATAAGCTTTTCGTTTAAGGTGTATGCCATCTAATAAATCTTAGCCTTTTTAGGTTTCTTACATGACTTATGTATATAATTGGTATACACATTTTTCTTACTAAACTTTCTTATCTTTGAATGACATATTTTGTTTGAACTTCAATGCCATATTCAACAAATTTATTACATATTAAAGTTTGTCATTTTTATTAAAATTTTGTTGCTTGAACTTATCATACATTACTTGCTTATGATGCTTAATATTGATCTTTCTTGGTTACATTATCCTCTGCTTTCAGTTGATCTTCCTTTTTTATATAAAAAATGCAAAGAATTATTTAATGGATAAATTTTCTCCCTGCTTAAATGTTTTTATGAATATAAGCTACGTTGAATTATATGCTTATATGCCTGACGGGATATACTTGCTTATGAGATCTTATGAATTGAAATTGCCTTTGTTTACAAAGTAGAAAAGAAGCTTTTATCCAGGTAGAGTTTTTTAGGGAAATTGTTTTCAAGAAAATTTTATCTTAAGTTTTGTTATATCAAAAGGGGGATATTATTAGCGATATTAGCTTTGAATTGATCTTAGTTTTGATACAAAAGAACTTGAACTTAATTAGTTCTAAAATAAATGTTTTTAATTTCATGAATAGAAAAATAAGGATTTTCAAAATCAAGAGGTTACTCAACATAAGCATTTTCATTTATAAAAAACTTAAAATATACTTTTAACATCTAGTTGAAACAATTTGAAATCATTGAAATATGCAAATGCCAAGACCATCTTAATAGCTTCTACTCTAGCTACAGGTGCATAGGTCTCATCAAAGTCAATTCTTTTTTCTTGTCTATATCTTTTAGCGACTAACCTATCCTTAATCTAGTTATAATTCCACTCTCATTAAGTTTGTGTCTAAAGGCTCACTTTATACTAATGATTGGATAATCACTAGATCTCTCAACTAAGTTCTAAACTTTGATTTTCTTAACTTGATTTAATTCTTTTTATGGCCATAGTCCAATGATCATTTCCTCAATGTTTTTAGGGCCAATTGAAGGGAAAAAAAGCAACATAATTGCAAGTATTTCTAAGAGAGAGTTTTTAACCCTTAATTTGAATCACAAAGAATCTTACCATCTCTAACATCAATCAATCTGTAAGGTACTTGATCTCAATTTCAGCTTGAGTATGTTCATGAAGCTCATACGTTTTTTAAGGTTCTTGATCTTGCTCTTCATGTGATGCTTAAATAGAGTTCTTTTGAAATATTTCTACAACATAATTATCAAGAGATACCTCTTTACAAGGTAGATAAGCTTTATTAAATATTACGTGTATAGACTCTTTAATGACTAAAATTTTCTTGTAAAAGAAATTAAATATTTTGGAATTCATAGAATAGACAAGAAAAATTTGCTTCATCACATTTTGCATCAAATTAACCATTCCTTTATCGTATTTTGCATCAAATTTACCAAAATTGTCTTTTTCATTATTTTAACATAAAACATTTGTAACTAAAAGAATGAAAAATAGCTAATGTTGGGTTTTATTCTTTTAAAAATTTCATATGAATTTTTTTTTTTAAATTGGCTTAACTATATAGCTTTATTTATGATATAACTAGTTTGCTACCCGTGCGATGCATGGATCAATTTTATTTATTTAAATCTATAAATTCATATTTAAATAATATATATATATATATATTTAAGAATCAGTTGAAATATTTTTATGTGCTTTAAATGAATATCATATATATTAAAACATTTAGATAAATTTTAATATTAGAAAATTAAAAATTTTTGTTAATTAAAGAAAATTGATAAAATTCATAACATATTTAAAAAGAATTAAAATATTTAAAAAATAGAATAAAAAGTATTATTGAGTATAATATAACATTAAAATAAAAAGTAAAACTTCCTATGATTTTCACACCAATTTTCTTCAATTTGTAGTGCTTTCATCTTCTAAAATTATTTTGTAATCCTATAGGTTTATATAAATTTAAGGTAGGTTTGATTTTTAAAAATAAATAATAATTTTAAATATTTAATAATGAATGTCATAACTTACTCGCGTATGCAAGTTCTTTTTGTAGGAGTTTCAAAAATATTTTTGTTTTCAACATTTACATGACTTGTAAAACTTTGATGCTTTTCAGAATCTTTGAGCTGAACATTTTGTGCAGAATGATGTTCCTATAAGTACTAAAAATGAAGTTTTAAATTTTGAGTAATTAATGGTATTAAATTGTAAATACTAATTTGAAACAAAATTAAAGAAAAACTTTAATGAAATATAGTAAAGCACTTACCTTTTGTATTTTTTCAAATAGATAATGACATTCCTCTTTGTAACATATCTCTGTAAACGTGTAACTGTTAATTTCATACTTCCACAAACACAATTGAAATCTTTAAGTTCTATTTCAAATATAAATGAACGACCTATTAGCTCTTCAAACATTTTTCCATTTTGGCATCTCCATCATCCTGCAATTATTGTAAAAATACAGGAAAAAAATAAGCATGATATTCATTTGAAGTTAACAATATATTGCGAAAATGATATAACCTTATTTTTCATTTGGAACAACTGATTAGCTGTATAATTTAAAATTCGGTTAGCTTTTCCATCCAGAAGAATGAACAGTGCATTCCTAGTTCTGTCTGATACATTAATAGTCAACTTATACCTATGATGAAATCCAAATAATAATCAAACTTAGCATAAGTTGACTAATAATGAAAAAATATGAATAAAACAAATGTGACAATTCCTTAAAACAAATGTCAATAAAATGAACTACTAATAACTTTTCTAATAACAGGGGTTGAATCCAAAAACTCATTCGAGAACTTGATATTGAAATCAGACATCCACATAATGTCCAATGTTTTGGGTTTTGCTTTACGCATACTTGTGTTGTTAGAAAGAGTCACAGTTCTCCTTGATCCCATCTTCAGATATGTCTTCACCAAGTCTTTAATAAGACTGGTATAGTTTATTTTTTTAATCTTATCAAAATTCGAACGCTTTTCTAGAATACTCTTTTGGACATCAGTTAGAAGTAAGTTCTTTAATATAAAATATTTAACATTATCACTTTCAATATCTTTGTTACACCCTACCAAATCAATTCTGGGATTTTATTATTCACAATGATGATGTGTCTGACAATGTCATCATCATTTGGATCCATTCAGTAGTTTGGTAAATCTCGCATTAGTATATCAACTCTTCGAAAATGAGCAGAAGTCCTAATCACCATAGGTTTTTTGAATGATTATAGCCATTTTTGCAACAAATAAAGAAGAAAAAAAATAATATATTTGAGCAATTATATATATTATCATTTTGTTTAAACTTTATGCTTTATATATATAATATATAAATATGTATTATTTAGTATATAGATTTAATATCTCCTTATGCTTAAACTTGATGCAAATGCAAATTGCACGTCCATTTTCACATCTGTAATTGGTTTCAATTTATTTTTTTAGATAATCTCTATTATACTATATGTATCCTTTCTCTAATAAAATTTTGTTATATATATGATTTATAATTTTATTTTATATTTAATTGTATTCTATAATTTAATTTATGACACAGTTTTAGTACTTTAACAAAAAATCCCAATAAGACCATAGTAAAAGATGAAGCTTCTAACAATTTCTCAAAATAGTGCCCACACCCAATTTGATCTTTTATATTTCATACATTAGACTTTTGTCTTACATTTAGTTTGCATTCATGCCAGCTCATCAAGATTCTATTTCACCATGATAATTTTTTGATCGATTATATATTTACTCAATTATAAAACTTCCAATATTACATTATGCTATTTATCAATTCCTTAATATTGATAACATTATTACTTCATTTTTTTTGTCTTTTAATGCAATGCAATAAGCGCTTTCAACAATGGTACCCGAGTCTAAACAATTATTATAAATATATTTTTTATAATAACAAAATATAATATAATAATATTATTATTATTATTCAATAAAATTTAACTTAAAATTACTTTTTACTTTTAATTATTTTTTAAAAAAATTTATAAACCTCCCGATGCAAGCTTGGCTTTAATTCTAGTTTTTATATAAAAATAAATTCTAACTCGAAAGAAGCATTCATGATTTCCTTGACATAAATTCGAAAGTTAAACTTACTTTATACATTGCTGGAAGACTCTTACTTTATTTTCTTGTAAGAAATAAAAAAATACACGTATGATCAAAGGCACAATGTAAAAAATTAAATTAAACAACGATAATAACACAACTATTGAAAATATTAGACCAATAAAGCCTTAACTGCTTCTCATGTGATATGAATAATATATTTTGAACCATACTTTATCAACAACTAAATGTAGATATTAATGAATACTATTATTTAAATAAAATTGATATATTATCTATTTTTTAAAATTTTGATAACATTGATTGTTTAGATTTATTTAGGTAAATTATATTTAAATAATTATTTTATTTACATAAATATATGGTGATACGTATTACATCATTTTTTTGTTTTAATATTTAACTTTAAGATATACGTCACTTTTATAATTTTATTTATTTATTCCATTATTTTTATTTTTTGACATTATTTTATTCAATTCTTTCTATTTGTTACATATTTCACATATAATTTATATTTTCACTTTTTAGCATTTTGGTAAATTTGGTAATGTATTGATATGTTTGTTAATTTTTTTTATTATTTAATTGATGATAGAACAACATATTTTTATTTTCTTATATTCTAAAAAACCATATTATATTGCATCAATTCTTTTTTTCTTTTTGATATATATTTTGTATCTCCTAATCTTTTTCACATTTTTTTTAATTTTGATAATGATCATATTAGTAAAATTTAATTTTATTATGGTATGTTATATTGTGTAAAATTTAAAAATTTAGATATAACAATAGAGAAAATACTAATTTAATTTTTAACATATATAATCATGGAAGATCTAAATAAACATAATTATGAAAGCAACATATATATATATATATATATGTATGTATCTTAAAGCAAAGTTAAATACTAAAATAAAAATTTGACATAAAACGTATTGTTAAGCTTTAAAGTGATACTTATTTTTTAAATTTAAAAAGAAACAATAAGACATTAGAAAATTCAAAAAGATAAAATAATATATATAGTTTGGCTCTATATTCATAATTTATAATTTATTTATAATGTATAAAAAATATAAATATAAAATTTTTATTTTTATTATATTTATAATGTATAAACAATATTTGTGTTCTTATTATATTTATAATATTTGAATTTGAACAATATATTGAAATTTAAAAAAAAAAAAAGTTATTGAAGTGATTGGGATAAATTAAATAGAGATTGAAAATTTAAAGAGTACAATAAGTTTAAATTTTAAAGGATTTTATAATTGAAAAATTAATTTAACAGATTTATAGTAAATAACAAAATTTTAAAATTATCATACATGTGATAAAAATAAAGTTTTCACATAAATACTCATACATAGTCATACCATATATGTTCAAACCTACAGTTAACTTGACACTAGTTGTGGATAACCACAAATCACCATTAATGAACAACGAAATTTGTGATGGCAATACCTTAAATAATGTGGCACCGGGCTATTTCATCATACCCAAATGTGCTCAAGGCAAAGTTCTCATACCATTCAAGCTACCCTTTAGGTTGCACCAAACCACCCATGTAAAAGTTCATAACAACTATCTTGGAATATTGCTTCCATGTCCTTAAATTTAAGAAAGTTAAATGAACAACAACAAAAAAAAGATTAATATTTTTTTCTCAAAATTTCCTTTCATATTTATCTTTCAGTTCGCAACTTCTTCTTTAGTCTGAGTAGAAGGCTTCTATTTTTTTCCTCAGCAATAATAAAAAATTATTTATACGCCTGTCTTTCACTACTATATTCCTAATTTTTAACGTTTTCTTCAGAAAATTATAGAGAATACCATTTACTCAGATATACAAACAAATATACAAAAAAAATTAAAGAAGCATGAAATTTAAAGAAAATAATGGTGAAATAACCGAATAGTCTGTTAAATTAAATTAATTTACAACTGCTAGTAATTTATAGGAAAGATGAAATAAAGTTCAAAGAAAGGCTGAAAAAACAAATCTGGTTAATAAAAATTAAGAAAAAAGTAAATCAATTTAATCTAGAAACTCTAAAACTTTGATACAAAACCCTAAACCACCTTTAAATAGTTTTCAAATGATAAGTTTTGAGCATTAGTTATTACTGATAAGACTTCAAAATATAAATCTTATCATTCATGATAATTTTCTAAATTTACAAATAAATATTTTGATAATTCTTTTAAAAATTAGAGTTTAATAGAAAAAGAATTTATTTTTAATTTAATTTGAAATTTAAGTAAGAGATAAGAATTTATTTTATAAGTGTGAATAGATAAGATTTGATAGCATAAAAATCAAA
>JBBYHO010458203.1:0-75752 GCA_038382025.1 Adansonia gregorii
TTGAGTGAAAGTGAGTGAAAATACTTGAGAGTTTGAGGTATAATTCTCAAGGGATTTGAAAGGTTCTATCTAAGCCTCAAAAGATAGTTTGTGTAAGGTTATACCTTATCCTTAAAGGTGAAAAATTTCATTAGTGAATCATGGAAATCACCTTGGTAAGGAAGTACTAAGAAGAGAGGACGTAGGTGTTGAGTTAAAGGACCGAACCTCTATCTATCCTTTATTGATTTTTCTCTCTTCCTTACCTTGTTTAAATTTTCAATTTTACAAAGTCTTTATTGAACCAATTCACCCCCCTCTTGGTTTAATCTCTCCATTAAAGCTAACAATTTTATTTTTCAAATTTAAAGCATTATTAGTGATAATTATTTTTGGTATTCCATATTGGCTTATGATTTCTTTTTTAAAAAATTTAAATACCACTAACTTAGTCATATTCACATAAGAAATAGCTTCCACCTATTTGGTGAAGCAATTTATTGCCATTAGGATGAAGTGATGCCCATTCGAAGCCTTAAGCATAATTAGGCCAATCATATTCATACCCTACATTTAAAATGGCCACTAGGATGTCATCACATGTTACTATGATGGAGGCATATAAATCTTATATGCATATATCTAACATTTGTGACATCTACATGCATATTTTATATAGTCACCCTCCATGGTCCACAAATTACTTCACCATCAAGGATGTAATTCATGGCCATTCTCTAAATAGCTCTTTCGATCATTTTTAGCAACATGATCTAGATACTGCTAATCTTTAACATGTTAAAAAATATCATAATACCATAGTTAACCATCTTTTTCAGCCTCCACATCATAGAAATGACTAGGGATCTCATGAATACTCATCTTAATCAGGATTACCTCAGCCCTATCAATCATCCCTAGCATGGCAAACAAAGTAGCCAAAGTATCAACAACCTAATTCTCTTCTCTAGGTAAATTCTGAAAATTGATTTTCTCAAACTCTTTCACTAATTCAAAAATTTTTATAATGCACCAATTTCCCATCACAGGTTTCCCATTTACACCAAAGCTGATATATCACTGAAGTTGAATCATCATATAAGAATTTCACCTTTCGCTCTATAACAGCTTGCAACTCCGTGACACTTGCTTTCTACTTAACTATGTTGTTGATGCAATCAAAATTTGGTCTAGTAGTAAGTGGATAATGATCTCCACTTGAGGAAATCGATATAGCTCATATTTCGTACCTCATAACATTAGTAGTGCCATAAAAGTACATCTTCTAAGTGTCACCCTCGAGCCCTTAGAGACATGCACATCAAATCCTTACCAAGAAAATCAAAATTCAATGACTCATAATCTTTTATAGCCTGATTTGCTAGGAAGTTAACTATAGCGTTGCCTTTTATGGCCTTCTGATTCATATACAATATGCCAAACTTTAAAAGTAACACTTGCCACCTGCAATATTTCCTAAAAGGGCCAAAAACTTACATAGCTACTTAGTCAGATCTAACGTTGCAATCAACATAGTTATGTGGTGGTGCATATACTATTGAAGCCTTCATATAGCCTAAGCAAATGCATAACATATCTTGTCCACTAATGAATAATTCACCTCACAGTCTATAAATTTTTCATTGAGGTAATAAATTGCTTGCTTTTTTTTGTTTCATCATGTTGCCCTAGAACATAGCCTATAGACCTTTCAAATACTGAAAAGTTAAGATCAATGGCTATCGTGGCACTAATGGCGTCAAACAGGCAGATTAAAAAAGATAATGCTTTACTTTCTTAAGTGTTTCCTAGCATTTATCATTCCATTCACCAGGGTCTTATTTTTGCATAAGCCAAAATATTGTATCACACTTATCTATAAGTTAGGATATGAATCTAGCAATGTAGTTTAATTTTCCAAGAAACTTTGTATCTTTTTCTTTGTACAAGGTGGTGGCATACCCTAATGGCTTTAACCTTTGTATGATCCATTTTTATTCCTTTTTCACTAACTACAAAGCCTAATAATTTTTTAAAAGTAATGCCAAAAATACACTTAGTCTAATTGAGCTAGAAGTTAAAATTTTCTTAACTTTTCAAACAATATTCTAAGGTCTCCAACATGCTCACTTTCTTTAACGAACCTAGCAATCATATCATTAGTATATACTTCTATCTTCTTATGCATCGTGTCATGAAACAGAGTCACCATAACTCTGCGAAGTGTTCCCCCTCCGATTTTCAAACCAAATAGCATAACTTTATAATAAAATGCTCCTTACAAGGTCACAAATTTCTCCATATCCTCTAGCTCCATCTTAATCTAGTTATAATTAAAAAAAAAAGATATCCATGAAGAAAAACAAAGAATTCTTTACTGTATTATTGACTAATGTGTCTATATGAAGTAGTGAAAAATTATCTTTTGGCTTGCCTCATTCAAGTCTCGATAATCCACACACGTATACTTTTCTATCCTTTTTCTAGACAAACGCAATATTCACCACCCATTTGGGATACTTAGCCACTTCTAAAAAGCTAGCATCTATTTTCTTTTTCACCACTTCTTTCATCTTCAAAAGCTTCTCTAGCTTTATCTTTTTTAAATTTTGCTGCATTGGTTTACACCTAGGTTTTAATGGAAACTTATGCACTACTATGTTTATATCTAATCCTGGCATATCCTAGTATAACCAAGTGAATACATCTTTAAACTCTTTTAAGAGAGTAATCAATTATTCTCGAATGGATAAGGGTATCGTAGTCCTAATTTTGACTTATTTTTTACATTCCTCATGTCCCAAATTCACTACCTCTAAATATTCTGTATAAGGTATGATTTATCTCTTTTCTTATTTGATTAGTCTTGTTGAATCCAAGGGCAAGTCATAGTCTTCAAAATTTTTATTAGAATATACTTCATTTTATGAAATGATTTATCAAAATCGACCCCCCAAAAGTAAACCTATCTCTCCATATCTCTTATGTCAAGATAACTAAGAAAGGTTTAAGCATAGAAGCTTTGGGTACATACATATATCAAACATTGCAAACTAAGATTTATTATGGTTTTTATAATGTTGGTTTATTTAATAAAATATAATCAATTCAAGAAACAAAACATTCACAAGCAAATAAAAACACATGAATATGAAAATGAATCATGCTTTTTATTTATTTAATAATGATCAATAAACTAAGCCCAATACAAAAAAACCCTTAAATGTTATTACGCCTTAACATTTAGGGCATGGTCCTTAATATTCATCAAAGATAAAGTGTATAATCTATAGAGATCTTTGTGTCATTCCAAATTCGATGATCGTTAACGAAGAGAATACCTAGCTCTGAGATCTCTTATTTTACCATATAGAGACATCGAAGTTCTTAAAAGCCTTTTTCAATAAAACTAGGACCTGTGCAATGTAGCTTCCCTTATTTGAGTCTAAATAACCTTTAGAATAAGAAATGTCTTGAACAAAAGTAAAAGTTTTTCCATTAATTTTTAACTCAAGGCCCAGCTTTCTAGCCATCCTCCTATCTTTGGCCCTCTTGACTAAATCTTTCTTTTGAGTAGTATTTAGTTTGTACCTTAACCCATTCTTTCTAATCGATTAACCACTTTAAGGCGCTTATCATTCCTTGCATTTGCCTTCCCAATCCTTTTTCTAGCTTAGCAACCTTTCCTAATAATCATTTTCAATCTTATCTTGGTACTCTAAGATAGATGAGATTAAATAATCAATAGCCCTTCTCCTACATATATAGCATTCACAAACTTGAGGGACTGAAAAAAAGGATAAAGTATCCTTTTCCTAATTTGGATGATTCCAGCATGCTGGAAGAACTTTTATAGGCTAAGCTAATTTAGTTGCCAAAAATAAGTTGACTTAAAAAAACTAATACAGTCGATAACCTTAATTAATGCAAGTATTATCATACCCTCTAAAAAAGTGCTTTGTTTTTTAAGATAAAATCATGTAACTCTGTGAAATAGGAAAATCAAATTTAAAAAATAGATAGTGTCATCAAATCTGATATTAATCAACATGGTTTCCTAATCTAATTAGTTGGATAGAACTACCAAATTTAGCTATTTTGATCCTACTGTACTATCTGCAAGACATTAAGGCAACCATTTGATTCAAAAAAAATCAATACAATGATGGTTGGACTTTAGTTACAAATTAAAGAGGTCAAAAAAAAATTTCCCAAACTAGTGAAGGTGGTAGTAGAGATAAGATAATCAAATAGCCATTGAAACCTCTAAAGCTAAGGATACCTCAAGAAAAATTAATGCCATCTAAACAGGAAAATATAGCTCGAAAAATATACTTCAAATGAATGCCTACCAATTCATTTTAAAAAATAAGATTTGGTTTTCATGACTTGCTACCATATCGATGGCAATAATAAAGTTAATGATTAATATACGGTAAGGTCTTCCCAGTAAAAACATCGTGTGCTTGAATATGGCAAGTTTTTTAGAGCATTATCATCTTTTAAGCAAAAAAATTGCTCCTAAGAAAAATCTTAAATTACCATATTACCTGAAAAGACAAGCTTAAATTGCCATTTTGCTCCTAAGCATGAGTTTAAACTACTCATTCAAAAAAAAATGACACTTCTAAGCACAAGTTTAAACTACCCATTCAAGAAAAATGATGCTCTTAAGCATGAGCTTAAATAGTTCCTCCAAATAAATGGTACTCTTATACATGAGTTAAAACTGCCCACTCAAAAATATTATTCCTTGACAAGAGCTTAAACTATTATTATCCTTTTAAACAAAAGCTTAAATTGTTCCTCAAAAAAACAAAACTTCTAAGCACAAGCCTAAACTATTCCTCGAAAGAATATAATGCTGTTAAGCACAAATTTAACTATTTCTTCAAAAAAAAATAACACTCCTAAGTAAGAGCTTATACTATTATGTTGCTTTTAAGCAAAAGTTTAAACTGTCATGTTACTCCAAAGCACGAGTTTAAATTACACATTCAAAAAATGACCACTAGGTTGAAAATCCTTTTCTAGGACAACTTAGGCAAAAGTTAGGGCCCAAAAAAATTGATCTATGTTATCTTTAACTGTACACAAGCAGTTTGGTTTCATTGCCAAGTTCATTCAACAAAAATAACAAAAAAAATGTTTGGCTCAAGAATTGCATAAGCATTATTCTTCTATGCAAGCTAATTTTGGCTTATAATCCATTTGAATTATGGGAAAATCTTCTTAAAACAATACAAAGGTGCAAATTAAATTTTGGCATTTAAAGTAGATCAAATTTTAAGACTTTTCACTTGCTACACTTATTAAAATCATTTACGTAACCGAATCTTGAAAAGGCATTTGTAAAAGTGAAAAGATTCAAACTAATCATAAATTACCACATGACAATCAAAATTTATCTCTAATTAAATTAAATTAATTAGGAGGTAAGTGAATGAATTTATCTCTAATTAAATTAATTAAGAGACAAATAAAGTAATTTTACTCTAATTAAATTAATTAAAAGTTAAATAAGGAAGATAATGTCTTTTGAAACTTTTTTATAAAGAAACCTTATTCTTTAAGAACTTTCTTCCACCTGGCTCACCGGCATGATAAATAAGGACCTCTGATAAGTTATTTAACTTAACAATTTCACAACTCGCAAGCTGAATAGAAGAATTTGAAGACCTAAATCCTATCTAAAGTTTTGATAAGATTCTTTAAAGAATCGAAAGAATTGAATAAATTATAAAGAATGTTGGGCTAGTCCTTAAGAATTCTCAAAAAGCTGTTCATTGATCTTATTCCAACAATAGAAAAAGTTTAATCTCATTTTTCAAGATCAAGTCTAGAAGACCCATAAAGCAAATATCATCGATTCAATATGAAGTTACAAAAACTTTTGGACCAAAAATTTGTTGAAGAATCCATTGATAGAAAGAAAGCCAAAATTGTTTCTTTAAGATCTAATCAAAAGCTTTTCTTAAGAAAAGAATTAAAATATTTCTTTATTTTAAGAGTATCTAGAGATTGTAACTTTAAAGTTTGATAAATAAAATATTTTATTTGTCTCAAAATTTTTGTCTTATTTTTTACACAAAATTTATATGAATATATGACAATAAGGCTGTTGATTGTCGAGCATTGCAAAACCAACATTGCTATTTCATCTCTTTTTCTTCTTTGATTTTGTCACATACGAGATTTTCTATCAACCCTTCAACATATAATTTTTTATTAAGACTTTTACGTTTAGAACTTTTAACTGAACTTTTACTTATAGAATATTCAATTAAAATTTCCTTGACATATAGAATTTTTTATTTATATCATTGAGATTTTCATATATAGAATTTTTTATCAGAAATTTTAATAAATTATTTTGTTGAACTTCTATATAATGGAATTTTAAAATTAGACTTTTTAATTAATATTGATGCAAAAAATTTTTAATTGAGCCATTATATGTGGAATTTTCAAATTAGACTTCCTGGCATAAAAATTCTTTGCACATAAGGATTTTTTAAGTGGATTTTGCCAACCAAAATCTAGGTTGACATTTCAACCTTGTTAATTTTTAAATTTTCAATCAAGTTTAAACCAATTAGAATAAAGGTTGAATTTTCAAACTTGTTAACAACCATTGGATTAATTTTTGACTTTTTAAACATATTTGCAACCACTAGATTTAAATCTTGACTTTTTAGACCATGGGATATATTTATTTTGTATACCTAGAATGAATCAAATAGTTTTATCGAAACCTATTGCTTTCTTTCATGCATAGGCCATCATCCTACGAATAGCTAAAGAGGTATGTTGTTTTTTTTCCAAGCAATCTAAGCATAGGGAGAAGAGAATTGATTAAAATATTTTATTTTTGGACATAAAAATGATGGCAAAAACCATTCATGTCAAAGGGTTTCTTTATTTTTTTTCTTCCATCCTCCACTTTTATATCTTAGCATCTTAGAGACTATTCTTAGGAACAACTTAAGAGAAAAAGGGAAGGAAAAAAGAAAAGAGAGTGCTTGTCATTGAGATTTTTGGCAATTTATTACCTTATTCTTTTTTCTCCTCATTATCTCTATTTAATTTTATTTTTTAAGTTCACAATTTATTTCATTTTTCAAGTTTTTTATTTATTTCAAAATTAATTCTAAGCTAAAGCAATGTTTGAGCAATGTTGTTATGTTTATTATTTTTATGTTCAAGTTTATATGCTATTTCGTTTCTTGTTACATTTACATTTCATTTACATTTACTTTGAAGCTTGTTAATCTTAAGTTTTCACTTGCATATGGTTTGACTAAGGCTTCCTGAGCTTTTTAATGGCAAAACCTTAAGCAAAAAATTTCATTTAATGCTATTTAGATTATGCTCATGTTATTTTTTTTATTTGCTTTATTTTCAATTGATGTTATATTTTGCTTATTTATTTCTATACTTGTTACATTTACTTTATGTTCATGTTATTGTTGAGCTTGTTTCATTTTTATTGTTGCATTTACTTTAATATACTATTATAAGCCTGATGATCTTACCTTCCATAGATTGTTTGAGCAATGGCTTCTAAACTTTTTGAAATGGTCAAACTTAAGCTAATTTGGGAAGTTTCCATGTTTATTTACATGCTTTGCTTATGTTATCTTCTTTATTTATGCATCTATGTTGATGTTGATGTTGTGTTCATACTTCAACTTTTCAAAAAAGGATTTGTGTTTTTAAGTTCAATTTTTGTCCATGATACTTTTTCCATGTGTTTTGCATTTGAAAAGTAATTTTTTGGACACTTTTTCACCTTGGCCGAACATAGTGGAATATTTTTTTTCTTTTGGTGATTTCCAAAACAAACAAGCATTTCTAGGCCTACCCTAGTGTTGGACAAACCTAGAAAGGTTATTTTGTTAATATTTTAAGTAAAACATGCATTTCTAAAGAAGTTATGGTATTTGGTCAAACCTATAATTAAAAACAAGTCAATTAGCCCATTCGGAGTCTATTAAAGTAAAATCAATTTTTTGAGGTTGGTTTTACACTTTCAAGTCAAAATCAACCTTTGGGGTCATTTTAGTATTTTTACACAAAAATTAGGTCTTTGGGATTGTGTTAGCACCTGCACATCAAAACTAAACCTTTGAGGCCATTTTGGTGCTTTTATACTATTTGTGAGCCTTAAGGGTTGTGTTTAGCATTTTCATGTCTTTACCAAGCCGTAAAGGCATTATGGTACTTTTATGTCATCTTTGAACCATGAGGGCCATTTTGTAGTTTTATGTGTCAAAATTAAGCCTTTGGGGTATTATGGCATTTTATGTCATTTTTAAACTTTTAGGGTTGTCTTCAACATTTTCATGTCAAAATCGAGCCTTAGGTGTCATTTTCAAACTTTTAAGGTCATGCTAGCACTTTCATGCCTAAAACTAAATCTCTAAGATCAATGTCGTAGTCTTGGGTTAAAATTGAGCCTTCAGAAGTTTAGCACTTTCATGTCTAAACATAAACATTTAAGGTTTTTTTTGTATTTTTTATGTCAATTCCAAACCATTTGGTTGTGTTTGTCACTTTAATGTCAAAATTGAGCCTTTAGGGTCATTTTTGCCTTTTTTTTTTTTTAATTCATATTGGGTCCTTAGAGTCATGTTAGCACTTTCATGTTAAAACATGTCCGTTAAGGTCGTTTTAGTAAATTTATGCTAAAAACAAATACTTATGGTTATTCTAGCACTTTTACTTCAAAATCAAACTTATAAAGCCATTTTGGTGTTTTTGGTCTCGAAATCAAGCCTTTAAAATTGAATTAATGCTTTCATGTCTAAGTCAAACCTTTAAAACCATTTTGTAATTCTAAATCAAACCACTTTCCTATCAATGTCAAACCATTAGGTATTTCTAATTTTTTTAGGTTAGAGTGCAGTCCTTAAAAATATTTTTAATAAAATACATGTTTTAATAAAATCTAAGGCAATATCCTTGAGTTAAAAATAGCTCATAATTTTTTTCTAGTTATGGAAAGGGTCTCTTCTATTATTTTAAATAATGAAATAATTTTTTCAAAATAATTGAATCAAAATTTCTCTTGAAAAATAAAATATAAAAATTTCTCTAGGTCTACTATTGGGATGCAGAGAATTTTTTCTTTTTCTTTGAAAAATAAACACCAAATCCATGCAGTAGACAAATAAAGATATAGGAATTATGCTTAAATATGGAGATTTAAACCAACTTTAATCAAGATTTAGAAAATAGTGTAATTAAAAGGTACTAATTTATCTACGTTATTGGGGCGTTTATCCTACAAGAAACTGACTTACAAACATTATCTTTTTCTCTAGTTCATAAATATACTTTGAGATTCACTTTTGAGGGTTTTGAAACCCTTACAAGATGAATCTCGATAATTAGCCAATTACACTTAACCCAAAAAAATTATTGGTGACTTCTTTGCACGGTTATTTTTTAATGGCCAGAAAACCATGATAATTTAACTCATATGTCCAAAGCGCTAGGGATTCGCATGACAAACATGTTGCAACACAAGGTTTTCTTTTCTTTTTCCATTATCCATTGTATTAAACTTGAAACCATTCTTAATTGGAACAATAACAAGCCTTATGTCATAGACCATAAGATGGTTCAATTATATAGGAGTCATTGTTAAACCTACGAATAATATGAAAATAATTAAAAACTATAGTATAATATAAATGCAGTTTGAAATTATTATTTCTATAACTTACATAATCTAAAAACTGTAATAAATATAAACACGGTTTGAAATCATTATTTCTATAACTTACATAATCTTTAAATCATTTTCTAAATCTTGTATGCCCTAACTTTCTCCAATTCTTCATTAGTAATGTTAGATGCATCGAGTTTGAACATCTCATCAAACATCCTAAAATAGCAATGGAAGAAGTTATATAATGTACTCAATGTTATAGATAACATTAATGCATTACATTTATGTGAGGATGAAGTTCTTACTTAGCATAAGGCATTGACTTCTTTGCAATTCATTGATACATATAATTCTGTTGCATCGTACTCATCATGATCTAGATAGCAAGCATGATTACTTTCAGGCCAAAAGAATTTTTTGAGTGTAAAATAGAAAGTCGTCCCACTAGATCGACATCTCCCTATCATAATCTCATGGCACAAGTAAATATTGTTTCTACATTTAGGTCAAAATACAAGGCATAGAAGAATTAAATTTCCTCCTAATGTATGTCTCAACTATTAACCCTTCCATCGATGCAAGATTGTTCACTTGTTTTTCCAAATGATGTAAAAACCTAAAATAATAAATGTTATTTCATAAAATAGAGGTATGAACAAAAAATCTTGTAAGCATGATAACCATTTGCATCCATATGTAACTTTTGGATGAATACATACATCAGAAATGGATAGGTCCACCTACTTTGGCCTCATACAATAAGTGAATAACTAGATGCTCCATTGAATTAAAAAATATGAAAGCACATCAATATTCTACTTCAAACTATCTGAACCTCAAATGACCACATCAAGAAGCAAATATGGTTGCTTCATACATATCCATGGGGTAAATTGCATACGCAAGATATGATCGACCAACATAAGGTGTTGCTACCTGGATAAACAAAAAAAATATATCGTAATTCTGCTGCAAAAGGCAGGTGGGTATGATTATAATCTTGCCATGCCACTCCAGCAACTAAGTGGACCAATATTCCATCATCTCTTCGATTGTCTTGATGCCATGTCATATGTTCAGCAATTACTTTTGGAATATATAGCCTTGAAAGATGAGAGGCAAATAACAAAAAATCTAGATTTATTGTATGTACATTATATGTAAAAAAATTAAGATCATGCCAAAATTTAATTAATTTAGAGTATATTGATATTTATCATTTTTGTTTATATTAAGAAGTAAAAAATGAAATATAAACCTAACAACTCATCTAATAACTTATAATATCATTTAATAGTGTTTTTATTATTTAATCATCATAATAATAAAATATAAACTTAATAGCCCATCCACTTACTTATAACATCATTTAACATTGCTTTTATTATTTAATCATCATAATATATCTTTTTTTTATTCATCACCTAAAGTTTTAAAAAAATTTACATACATTAATCATCTCATATTAATTTTAAATATTTTAATTTTGGCTAAGTATTAGTGCTATAATTTCTTATTCAATACTAACAAAAATTAATATAACCTTATTTTTCAAGAAAAAAAACCAATCAATATACAACACAATTGACAGTTATTTGAATAGTATCCCACACGAATACAATGTGAAAAAATAACTAGAGTATGATACAACATAAAAAATAACATGACTAGGTACTACTGCGTCAAAATTTATATGAAGCGAACATGACACAAAATTAGGATTTATTTGACTATGTCTAATTAGAAACGAGAATTTTGTATACGATGTCAGAAAATAACTAAAACAAAATATAATCAAAAAAAAAACTTACATGACATGAATGTACTGATATATCAAAATCTATGCTTAAGGTGTCAAAATTTTTATATATATAACACTTTAAATATAATTATAACACAAAAAAGTAACACAAATACAACATGTAATTCCTATTTTAAAAACTTGAAGAAATAGCTTGTCAGAAAACTTTAATTTATTTGATGCGAATTGATTTAAATAATGATAATTAGAATTAGTTATTTGGAGCATGAAGCAAACATGTATACGATATGAGAAAATAACTAAAATACAATACAACATAAAAAACACTAACATGACATGAATGAACTAATTTGTTAAAAGTTATATATAATGTATCAAAATTTATATATGTTCGAAACTCTAAATACAATTATAATGTAAAAAATAACACAAATACAATACTTAATATTTAAAAAACTTAAAAATAAAAACCTTATAACTTGCCACATTTCAAGCAATTCTTTAAAGTTGTTCCTAATTGATTCAATCATTTAGGGATAACTTCTTTTATTTTATAAGATAGTTTAGATTTTGCATTTGGAGGTATAATTTGGATTTAGGACAATTTAGATTCGGAATTGTGGCTTATTAAGCAAATGGGATTGATCAAATTCGTATAAGCTTTACCATATATATATATATATATATGCAACTTAAAAGGAAGACGTATCATCTTCCGTCTATGTCTATATCAAATTCGACATGATCGAGTGTCTGGTTTCATATTTAACTAAGAATTAAGTTAGATGACCCGAAACACCCTTTTCCGGTATAAGTAAAATCTAATGTCGCGTGTATATATATATATATATATAGACACACACACACACACAATTACATGTTCAAGAGCAGCGAGATGAATAAATGAAAATGAAATACTTATTAGTCCGAAATGCAACTAACCTTACAAGCCCATCAACTAGAGTAGGACACAACTAAACTCACAGCAAAGTCTTTTTTACAGCGAAGACTGTAAAGAAAGATACAAAGGACTTGTAAAATATTATTACTTCCTACACTGCTTTGGCTTTCATGTATGTTTCAGAAAAGACATGGTCAACCGTAGCCATAGGTGGGTGATATACTCACCGCCTCGTCGAAGTTGTCGAGCGTGGTTAACATGTTGGCATGCAATTGCCGCATAGGATAGCATCTCCAACCACATTGCCTCAATGATTTCCCATCTATTTTTTTCTTCTTGCAATTTTTCAACGATCCTCAATGCATTTGCTTCGAGTTCTGAGGCTACCCGTGAGTTCATTCTCTCGCCTAACGAGTCATAAGGATCCTGGAACTTATCCTTCTTTGACTTACGTTTTTCTTCAAAAAATTCCCCAAGAGTTTCACTAATATGACTAAACCAAAAACCCTTCCGATGCCCTGGTAGTATCATGTCAGGCTGCATCACCAAGAGATACATCATGTAATTCGATATAACTTGGCAAGTATCCTTTAGTATCTTTTCTGGTATTGCAGAGGGTCCGTAAACTTTCTCGTTGCCTTCCTCTAGTGCAGAATCATTTTCTTCGGCGGAGTTGATTTTTTCATGGTAGCAAATATCTGTTACAAGGTGCCAAGTTATAATGCTTTCATCAAAGTCTAGTTCAGTGCTCCATTTTAGATCCTCCTTCAGACCATGCGTTTGAAGGGCTTCGTCCCCTCGTGTTGCTATGAATGAGGACTTGGTACTCCGTGAAAATGGATCACAGAAATTTGCCTTCAGACGACTTGGAACCTTCTTAAACTCTGTATGTAGGTGCCTCTGTATCATTTTCCGAAAGTCAGTCATTCTCACCTCCTTTCTGTAATTGAAGCAGTAGCTTGCCAAATTAAATTGTCCCATTGAGTTTGACCATATTCGTTTCTTTCCAGTTTCTTTTTGGCACCTATGTTTTTTCCACGTCAATATCGAGGAAAGAAAGCTTCCAAGGATCCCCCATACAAAACGATTTTTACAGTTCCTGCTTCTTATCCAAAGCACAGTCCAATTAGAATAAACTAGCTTTGTCGCCGCATAAAACTCCATAATGATGGCTCCAACCAACAAGATGCAGGTGACAACAATATCAACCATGGAGCAGTGATTTCGCGGCTCGATTCTAAAGATAGTGAGGAACAGCACCAAAACACAAAGTGAGCAACAGACGCTGATGGAGCGGAAAATGTATCCTGACATTTTATAAGTAACAGGTGCCTTCGTATAGAGCACATCGAACAAGAATCCCATTTGAAACTCTATTATTTCAAATAAATCATCCGGTTTTAGTTTATCAAATGTTTGAAGCAAATAATCCATATTGATATTCCACAGACCAGTCATTTCTACGTTCTGCATGAAACGCATGATAAGCTTTGTACCTGAAGATGACCAATTTTCTCTTGGTGATATGTAATTTGTTATATCTGGCCTGAATGCTGAAAAAAATTGATAGGCAACCACCAATTTCTCTTCGTCGGAAATTTCATCAGTATTTTCTGCCAAGGTATCAATGTCGAAAACTGGTATTGTTCCTTCTGTTTGCCCACTGCTAGCTAGCATAAGGCTCCATGTCCTCTCTATATATTTTATAATTCCAGCTATAAACATCAAACAGTTCATAACAAGAGAGAGCCAAGAACTGGTTAACGACAGAAAGAGGATATATATTGCTAGGGACGCTTGAACTACCAGCCCAAGAAGGTGTCTCTGCCATAGCTGGTTATCTTCCAAAACATAGGCAGTGATGGTATCAGGGCCTCCAAGATGCAGCAGAAGCATTGGAGCCCACAGTGCTCTTAGAATATTGGTAGGATTTGTCTTTGCTTGTGCCTCAGACAGCTTGCCGAGGGCAGCAGTCGCTATCCAATCGGCAATTAAGTATGCAAACCAAAGAATCATTCTGATCCAAATTTTAACAGTGTACTTCCTACGGTTGCCAAGAAAGAAGAGAGTGACTTGTACAATGAGACTGAATAAAACCATAACCCGAACATCCCAAGCATCCCACAATTTTCTCAGCCATGGTGGAACTGGATTCATGGTAATTGTCGCTCTTCTGTTTATTTAAGACACAATTAGCATAAGTAGATCGTTAGTATTCGATTTCTGCTTGCTCTATCAACCAGTATTCACTAACTAATGCTGTAATTCTATCATTACCTAAATTTGTGTTAAAAGTAAAGTTTAGCTCTAGAGATGGAGTGGCAAAATCTGAAATTTGAATATATAATTCACACCTTGTTTTTGTAAACAATCCCGTAAGATCTTTCTATGATTTATTATCCCGTCAAAATCATATGTGACCTTCACAATTAGTTAAGAATTTGATCGGTTGAACATAGAAAAATTAAAATTAAATCAGAGAAATATGAAAGTGAAACACATTTTTTTTTTCCATATCCTGCTAATGCTTGGTAAGAAAATAAAAAAAAAAAGTAATTTTTTTTTCTCAGTTAGAGTTGAAAAATGAGAAGAAAAAATAAAAAAAATATTTTATTTTACTACTATACCATTTATAAGTTAAAATAAAAAAAGAATTTAAACATATGAATAATCTAATAATAGTTACTGAGACTTACATCTTTCTCATTTGCTCTTCTCTTATCATTTCAATGTGAAATGATTTAGTTTTATAGAAAAAATAAAAATGATATTTTCCTATTTCTTTTCTCCTACTTTCTACTAAACATTCTTAATTTTTTTTTTTTTTATTTCACCACTCATGTCTGTTTATCCTTTTCACTTTTGTACTCTACTAAACATGCCACAAAATTTCTAACATATATGATCCCTCGTAAAAAGAGAATGTTTTGATTACAATGTACTGTATTACCAAATTCTGAAATGATAGCATAAAAAGTCTTAACATCGAAACATACAAGTTCAGACGGTAAACAATAAATTTATCTCAACATTACCCTTTGGTCCATTGGAGTGCATTTTTGTTTATTCTACTACTAAAGTAGGCATATATTCTTGTCCGAAAAAAAGGTAGATATACTACACCTATGTCCTATATACAACTCTAAGGCGTCATTTCTTTTCTTTTTTTAAATATATATATATATATACACACATATCCATAAATAAAAAAGGCTTCTTTCAATCACTAAACAAATCCGACTGCAACAAAAAAAATGGCACAAAAATATTAAATAAAACAAAGAAAAACAAGTGTTAATGCAAAAGCATCAAGAAAATTATGTTTATAATGCGAAATGCACTTAACTATAAGAATGAATTAGCAAATGTTGATTTAAACGGGAAAAATAAAAATAAGGAAAGAAAACTTCATACCGGCCAGATGGGAAACTTCGCAATTACAAGTAGCCGGCCGGCTTAGCAAGGTTGGGCGAATCGACGATCAGAAGTGTAGGTTGGCACTGCTGGTTGTACTTGTACCGTTTTCTCGCAATTTCAAAGCTCACTCTCACTTATCAGTCTCGTCTTTTTCTTTTGGATTGTTCTGATGTAAAAGCACTTCCAGCGATCCATTCTAGCTGGGTTGCAAGACTTTAGGTCAACCTTGGCCGAAAGATCACCGAACAAAGACTTTGACCAAAGAGGTTTTTTTTTTAAAAAAAAAAATGGAACTACACTGCCCGCGCAGCTTTAATTAAGGTTCCTTATCCTGATTATTTTAGTCATACAAGTTATAAAGCACGTGATTGTATAGTTTTACAAATTACTAATTATATTAAAACATTGCATCATTAATGAAAATATCGTGGAAAGACGAAAGTGTAATATGACTAATTATCTAATTTAAATATCAAAGTTATAATCACAAGATAAAGCATGGACTGCATAACAATTAGGAAAACGGGTCTCCTTTCATGTAAACACTATTGTTACAACCTAAATGAGTGGGTTGTCCAAATGACTTCGCCTCGTAATGAGTGGGTTGCCTAAATGATCTCTATCTTTAATGAACTGGTCGCTCAAATGACCTCACCTATTTGCCTCAGTAACAACCAAATACCAATAGTGAGCTCAGCTAATCGTTAAAATCTTCAGACATCTAAGGTGATCCCTAGACATGATAGACTCTCCTGACTAATATCTCTGAAAAATATCTCGAATTAGATATTTCTAAGAAACACATCCCGAAACTTGCTTTTCTTGTCCAAGACCAGCCACTAAGATATCTTAATAAATATAGCTGAAAGACTAGTGGTCTGACAACTAGTAACTTTAAGAAAGTGATCGTTAGACAAAGTCAAAAAGCATATCATAAGCTTAATTATAAAAAATGCTACAATGCCCTTAAGTGGGGCACCATGAAAAAAAAAACCCTTTTTTTTCTTATTTCTGTCATTCTCCGTTCTATCATTTCCTCTCTGCAAAACCCTTAAGCTAACTTAGGCATCGAGCATACCTCAGGGTCCTAACTTTGGCACTCCTCTAACATCTTTCTTATATTTTAGGTTTCATTCCTACTAGACATTTTAAACCCTCTTAGTATCAATCAACGAGACCATCAACAATTAGCGCCCTTTGTGAGAAATGAGCATAAAACCCAAGGCTAACCAAAAAAATACCATCCCATCAACATTTCCCTAACCAGATATGGAAAACTATTATTCTGCTAATCCCTCCATCACCATTTCCAACCCAATACCCAACTTTACACTACCTGAAGCTTTCACTTCCTTCCATAGATATATCTCTCCATACCCTTAAGCTCTCATTTTTGTCAACTTATGGCTACCACAGCCACTTTTAAGTTATTACTAGTTGTCCCAAGAAATTCCAAATGCCTAACCATTATGCTTGAGAAACCCAACAATCACTACTCTAATGGTTGCAGACACAAATCCCAATGATATCCACTCAACACTTCCCAATATCATTGCCATGCAACTGCCTCTTAATTATACAAGCTTATTTAACCCCCTCTTCGCCTATGCCCCGCTGCCAACATATTCCGTGTTCCCACTCATCCTTATTCCTTTCATAGCACCACTTAACTATCACTGTCAATATTAAGCCTAGTTCGAAGCAACAACAAATCAACTAGTCCTTAGACAAAAATCTCAGCAATAACTCACCCAATCGATGCACTATCAGGCTGACTGCTTAACCCCATAACCAATTGATTGTTCGAACCAAATGACTCAAACTAAAAACAAACTCAACAAGAAAGCTCCTATTTGATGCCGGCTCACTGAATCCTGACATACAAATGAAACAAATTACCACTAGATGTAAACCTTGCAGAATAGGTCGTGACACTTAAATAAGAGATTAGGAGTCTTAAGCATCCTCATAAAGATTAAGAATGGCTTCATAACTAGCACAACCCCTTATCTTTGACTATCCAACAAGTTTTAATCCCTAGAAAGACCAAACTATCTCCTGACACATATAACAGGATAGCCAACTTGGCAGACCATTTAACCCACTTTCTAGAATTCCATAACCTTAGGGCCATCTTAGATGCAGTGTAATGTCATATATTCCTAACAACATCACGAGGACCAGCATACACATGATGGTATTCCCTCAACCTCAAATCCATCATAAATTTTGATCAATTAGGTTGAAAATTCCTTACTTATTTTGGAAGTTACAGAAAGGCGATCAAAACCTCTACCAACCTTATAGCCATCAAACAAAGCCCTGAAGAAATAATACATGAGTATATAAAATGCTTCAACATGTTAACCCTGAAAGTTTGCAGCCTAAATGATGAATGGGTAATTCAAGTGGTCATCTCGAGAGTAGTCCACAAGTATATAAGGTAACACGTACTGATGCCCAACCAATAGGAAAATAGAAAAGCCTAGAAATATGCTACAGCTGAGAAAATTGAGATCGCTAACAAAAAAATAGGAAAGCAAGACAATAAATAGAGAGTCGATCGCCACAACAGACTTACAAGGCATAATGTCTGCTTCAGCCCAAAGCAATCAAGGGACAACAAATCTTGCCAGACCCAAAATAGCTATCAGCGGAGTACAAAATTAGAATGGACTCCTTCTTACACCAATATAACTCCTACATCCCTCTTAACAAAAATAGAATCTAGATTCTCAATGCTATCATAAGGAATAGGCTAATGGAACAACCTCCATCAATGAAAGGTAAATGAAACAAGAGAAACCCCAGCAAGCATTATAATATCCATAACAATATTGCCACATCATAGAAGATTATGTTAGTCTTAAAAATGCAATAGAATCACTGATCAAAAAGGATGAAATCAAGCAGTTTATGAAGAAAAAAATTGATGGACCTAATCAGACCAATTACCCAAATGAAACTAAGACTGAATGACAACAAAGCACCTACTTATTGACATTATCAACGTCATTGTGGGTGCCACTAAAAATTGGGCCAAAAGCAAGTCCAAGCGAAAATCTCACTTGTGTAGCATTATGGTAATCGATACAACACCAAAGAGAATAAAATGATACGACAAGCAGATAACTTTCATGAATAAAGATGCTAAGTTGATAGCAGATAATAGCAATAATCCTATGGTCATTTGTGCCAACTATCATGTCAATTGAGCCTTAATAGATAATGGCGACAATGTTGAAATTCTGTAATAGAACATTTTTCTTTAAATCAGATTCAAGAAAAATGACTTAACTCTTTTTCAGCACAATATGAGTTTAACAATCAACTAATCTTAACCAAAGAAACTATCACATTACCCATTACAATAGGGGATGGCAAACAAAAAATAACAACTATGGTGGATTCTTATGGTAGATCAACCCTTCACCTATAACATCATTCTAGGCAGATTGGTGATGAAGAAGGTTAAAATGGTGATCGCTGTCACCATGTAACCTTTTTTTCTATTTTTTCGGATGATTTGAAGCGAACACACATAACTTAAAAGATATATATATATATGGTGGTTAGTCGGAGCCTTTGAGTTATCCTTTGGTCGAGATTTGAATTAAGCATAGTAATATAAAGAAGAGGGAGATTGTTGGATGAATTGCTCATCCAACTAGTCTTGGAAAGTTACCATGAAGTAGCCATAAATTTGGAGTCATTGTTGGCCATTTCGGGCTAAGCATTATCATATGCCTATTAAAAATAATATCTTAAGTTATAAAACTTGAAACATTAATTTCAAGGTCTACAAGGTTCAGAGATTCGTCATTGGGTTTAGGAGTTGGTTACACATGGGGAAGGATTAGCACCCCTAAGATGCTCAAAATTAGTACCCCTTAATTGTATCTTGCTTTGGTTTTGTTTTGATCGATTCCATTTGGTCATTATTTAGATAATCCTCTTTAATACATGAACTTTGAAGGAAATTATAAATAAGGTTTTGATAAAAGAATTTTATATTACGAGCATAGGGATTTTAATAAAAATAATTTTTTATTTAAATTTTAAAAATTTGAATATTCCATGTTAGGTACTAGAGAGACACCAACACGAAATGTTGCTTTGTAAAATTTTTAAAAATAAATTTCATAGATGAATGCACAATAGTCATTACGAAAGGAAACGCATTGTAAGACGAAAAAGAATATAATAATTTCACAAACAAAAGAATGTAAAAATGAGGGATGATCAAAATGTATCTCGTAATTATCTTCAATTATTGAAGAATAACTAGGATGACAATTTAGAGACATGTTTGCATTTGGTGGTAATTTGAGGGATGAAAAAATGTTTTAAATGAAATAATTTGGGATGTCCGAAAGAGAAAAATTTTAGATTTTTGGTGAAAAACAAGGTTGGAGTATCCCCTTGGAGAGGTAAGGATGAAGTATCCCCAAAGATGAAAATTTTTTATGGTTTAAAAAAATAATTAGGAACGTCGGATAAATTTGAAAGAGAAAATTGATATCTTTTGGAAAACAGGGTTGGAGTATCCCTAGTAATGGTGGGGTTAGAGTATCCCTAAAGATGAAAATTTTTTGTGTTTTAAAAGGAAATGATATTTTGAAAAAAAAGGGTATTTTAAAAATATAGAACCAAAGATTTGAATAAAATAATTTTATCTTAGCCTGGATTCGAGCGTAAAGGGTTTGTATTATAGGGGAGCCAATTGAATCATTGTGAGAAATGCAAACTTCTTAATGATATCGATTCAGGAGACTGGGTTAATTTTAATTCTAGAGAAAATAAGGCATACCATCATGCTATCTCTGTTCTCAAATTTATTTTGGGTCCATCCGAAGGCTTTAGAGGGTAAACAAGGTACCATTGGAAAGGTAACTTACTGAAAACTAATATAACAATATTTTAATAATCCTAGAAAATCATCTTCTAGGGGAATTAACTTTTGGATTTAGTCTTATTTTGGCATTGGTAGCATGTATAAGGGAAAAGTTGTAATAGACTTTGAAAAATCATTTCAGGATCAACCAGAATCATTAAACCATAAATAATATCTTTTTGGAGATGAAATTTTACAAACTTTCTAAAAAATATTTAAATAATATAAAAAATCATCTATTGTGCTGAAGCATCCCAAACAAAATGTAATGCACTATTTTTAATGATTTTGCATAGCTAATGTTCAAAAAATCATAACTTTCTTATCTAGGCTGATCTGAGGATAAACTAGACACCTTTGGAAAGATAATTCGATGCTCTTTAAGGGAAACATATCAAAGAATTCCAAAAAAATCATTTATGGTTCAAAAATAATTTTTCAAGTTTGAAATTGTTAAATTGTAAACAATACTTTTCGAAGAGGGAATTTTGCAAACTTTTTGGGAAAGATGGGCTGAAACATCCCAAACAAATTGTAATGCACTAGTTTAAGGGGTTCTAGATAGCCAAGGTTTAAAAACCATAACTTTTTCATCCGATATGATTCGAGGGTAAACTAGACACGTTTGCAAAGATACTTCAATGCCCTTTGAGGGAAAAATATCAAAAAATTCTAGAAAAATCATTTATGGTTTAAAAATAATTTTTTAAGTTTAAGGTGCGGCCAGACCAAAAAGAAAGGGTCACTCGATTTTTTGGGTTTCTTGGGGTGAAATTCGAGTTATGGATGTCTGAATATCCATAACACAGGGAAATGAATGACACGAGCATCACAAGTTCATTTTACAATCTTGAAATAGTTTGGGACGATGAAACAACCCATTGACCATGCTACCATGAAGGTGTTAAACTTAAAATCAAGGCTTAATATTTTTTTAACTAAAAAGGTCATTTTTGTTTGAAAAACAACATCTTTAAACTTATTTTACCATGAATCCAGATTTAAAATGTTTAATTTGTCCCCAAGATTGGAAGAACAATTTTATGAAAGCATTAAATCCATGTTATTCTCCAGTTATTGGAGGTAGCATAAACTTGGGGATTTTTTTTAAAAAAAAATCATATTTTAGCAAACAAGCGAGCATCTTGATAGAGATATCATGAACAAAATCCAACATACACAAAGATAAATAGGGATAACAAATGCAAATACACATCGATGATATTTTGACATAAAAAAGATAACAAAAAAATGCAAAGAGGTGACAAATATGGTACATGGAAATGATAACTCCATGAATGACATCAAAAATGCTATGAAAGATGACACAAACATTTTTAAGCAAAAAAAGCATGTTGTAATTTTCAAGACAACATTTTTTATGCCATGTGACTCTTTAAGATGCAAGAAAATGCATGAATATACTCAATGCATGTAAGGAAGAACATTCGAGCATGTGTTAAGCATGTGAAAATATGTGAAGCATAAAAGAAAATGCATGAATATACTCAATGCATATAAGGAAGAACATTCGAGCATGTGTTAAGCTTGTGAAAATATGTGAAGCATGAAAGAAAATGCATGAATAAGAGACTACTTTGATGATAAAATTAAAAAAAAAGATGTTTCACCTACAAAGCAACATCAAGGTATTAAAAGAACATCAAAATCCTAAGACTACCATAGCCAAGGTAACAATAATGCATGGGAGTCTTAAGATGGTCATGGGCATAAATGGTTCACTAAAATGATGCACGTGCTGGAAATGAGAAGAAAAAATAGAGCTAGGTGAGAAAATATACTACAAGCCTCAAGCTTTAGCCTTTTTCTTTAAGCAACAACTTTGGACTCACCTGTTTTCCTTTTTTGATGTTGATGTCAAGGAAATGATGAAAGAAAAGAGTTTTCTAGTAGGGAATTGATGGAAAAAAGTTTTAAAAGGAAGGAAAATGGAATAAAGGGCTTAAAAGTGCTTATGGTGGTGGTTTGGCAGAGTTAGAAAAATAGAGGGAGGTTGAAGGGAAAAGGCAGTGGAACAGTGTTTTGGGAGTGCTGGAGGTTACTGGAGGTTTTTTCAAAAATTTTTGGAAAATGATTGATAGCCCATTCTTAAGCCAGCTTTGGCCCCCTTTTAAATTCAAGGTTCAGCTAATGCTTTATAGAAAGAAAGCAAGGGCATTTTGATCTTTCAGTCATGTACTAGGGGACATCTTTAAGTACTATGCTCAGCTACTCCTATTTTCATTGGTTTTGCCATGCATAGCAATGATGCAGAAAGGCTATACCAGCCTGCAACCGAAGAAAAACCAAGCATGCCCTCTAACAAACCATGTAATTCATGAAAATGCCCGCTGTCATTAGCTATTTGGGCTTTAAAAATTTATTCAAATCCAATCATAAGCCTATAGTTAAAGCCTAGTATGAACTATGATGATTTTTGGTGCAAGAAATATCTTTGAATTGGATTTTCAGAGGCTAAAAAGTGGCTCGAATTAGGAAAAAATGCCTTGTTTTGTCAATACAAAACGTTTTTTATCGATACATAAGGTAACTTTTACCCATAAGTATCGATACAATGAAGTATGTACCGATACCAAGAGCAAAAAATTGTTTCTAGTCTCGAGTCTCGAAGGCTTGTATCGATGCTTCATGGGTTTTATTAATACTCTTACTTGTATATTAATACATTTTGCTAAAAATCACAACTTTAGCTATTGCCAAGGCCTATATCAATGCAAACATACTAAGAGACCACACCTTAGGTAACAGTACCAAACCGTCTTGTATTGATACTATATGTGAAAATTTGAATTTCTGGAGACATGAAAGCTTCGTATTAATACATACGTACCAATGTGACTTACAAATACATTGGGCTTTTTGAATACCTCACTTTGGTCATAAATAATGGGAAATCGACCCGTGTCATCTAAATGACTTTGATGACACCTTGAATAATGACTTGTGATGCCTCATTTTTACATTCTTCTTTAATATGACCCATAGGCATTTCAGATTTTCCTAAAAAAAAATTTTGCTTAGCACTGGGTCGCCAAATAATGCCAACTAACATAGCACCTGACGAAGTCCCCATTTTGATTTTTTTACTTTTTGATTATGTCTAATGATGCCAGAAATTAGCCTAAATGAGGTGTCCACTGTAGCCCTTATTTGGTGTCGCTAAGTAGCAAAGACAAACAGGCACCATGTTGTTTAGGTAGATTGAAGGTTCTATGTGCCTAGAGAGAAATAGAGATCCAGTTAGTATTATGTTCAGATAGGCCAAGTTTGTTAGCAATGGTCCCAACTAATAAGAAAATTTTAATGAGTTTTGTAAGGTCTGACCTCTCTACTAGGTTTATGGTTTATTAGCATTAACCCCCTAGATAAGTGTTGACTATTTTAGGCTTTGACTCGATAAGTGGTTAGCTCTTTATGGACTGAGGTAGGTTAGCGTCTTGCTCTTTGAGGACAAACTCGATAGGCATCTAGCTTATTGTGGCTTGAGATAGGTAAACATCTTACTATTTGAGGACTAAGGTTGGTAAACGTCCTACTCTTTAAGGATTGGGATAGATAAACGTCCTACTCTTTTAAGACTTAAAAGAAAGGAAAAGTGGCACCCAGCTCTTTGAGGACTAAAATAGAAAAAGGCATCCTGCTTTTTGAGGACTAAAAAGAAAAGAAAAGAGGTGCACTGCTCTTTAAGGACTAAAAGGAAAAAAAGGCATCTTACTCTTCAAGGATTAAAAAGAAAAAGAAGGCGTCTTGCTCTTTGAAAACTAAAAAGGAAAAGAGGTGTCTTGCTCTTTGAAAACCAAAAAAGAAAATAAGCATCATACTCTTTGAGGACTAAGGCAGGTAAGTATCCTGCTCTTTGAGGATTGAGGCAGGTAAGTGTTCTACTCTTTGAAGACTGAAAAGAAAAGAAAAAAGTGTCTTGCTCTTTGAGGACTAAAAAAGAAAAAAAAAACATTTTTCTCTTTGAGGACTGAAAAGAAAAAGAAGGCATCTTGCTTTTTAAGGACTAAAAAGAAGGCATCCTGCTCTTGAAAGACTAAAAAGAAGGCATCCTACTATTTGAGGACTAAAAAGATATGAGTTTAGGTACCATTTTTGAATGGCTTTTTCCATTTGCACATCCTAGAACCTTTTGAAGCTTTTTGAAAACATGAATTTTGTATCCAAAGTTTTATTTAATTTTGGCTTTTGAGAGTAAGAGTTCTTACCTGAAGAATGTTAGTTGTTGTATGAATGATGCATAAGGACACAGATGCATGCTTATGTGATACAAGAGTAATGATTTTAAAATCTAATCCAGTAATCAGTTTTTGGCCCTTTTGGTCATCTGATCTTATACAAGTTTGATAGAGTGGCTTCTTGCCCTAGGGTTCATCAATCTCCCTATAGATTTCTATAAGCATTGAATGTTAAGGCCATCTTTGAAAGGTAAGGGTGGTCCATGATTGTGAAGGGACGATCTTAAGCTTAGATGCTTCATGTTTAGGAATATTTAGTGCATTAAGTTTGGTAAGTATAGAGAATTTTTCTTTGCCAATTATGATTCAAAGGGTGTCTTTGATGGTTTGGTGGACTGTTTTAAACTTTGATTATTAAGATGACAGTTTGAAAAGAATTTTGGCTTTTTATCTTTAGGTTGGGGTTTACTAGGAAAAGTTTAGAATACATCTTTAGGATTTAAGGTCCAACAGCAAGACCGATTATGGTCCTAAGAGTTCATTCTTGGGCTTTAGGAATGAAACAAAATTCTTGCAAAGTTTTATCTTTTCAAGTAATGCTAGGAAATCCTATTATCAATTCCATTCATTTATCTAGCATTTCATTCAAAAGAAAGAATGTGCAAGTTATGACAAATTATGGGGCTCACAAAAGAGTCTAAGATACAAAAGAGTTAAAAAAAGGGTTTTCCTAGATGTTTAGCCCCCGATGCTGATGACATGAATCTTCCATTGAGTGTCTTCAGAGACCATTCTCAAGCAGTTAATCCTTTTGGCGCAGGTCAACTCATAAAAAGATTTTTTGGATTATCCTATGGTGGGATGGAGGCCTCGAGGTTAGGTAGTGCTGCAACATGGCTCAGATAAAAATCCTGACCAACTTGACTAATAATGACAGGTGTACCTATTATTCTAATAAATATTCGTATATCATTATATTTTTTTATTTAGGGCCCATATAATAATAATAATTATTATTCTTCTTTATGTTATTTTATGTCTAGGGACTGAGTTGTTGAGATGAATTGCTCACTCAACTTCACTAAATAGTCATAACAAAATGGCTATTTTTCTAGAGTTACCACCAATCTTATTTTGGCCACGTGAGATTGGACACTTACCAAAGTTTATATTTTTTAGGATTAAGAAACCATTAAAAAACAAAGTTCGAGGTCTGTGCTCATACCAGAGATTGCATGGAACGGTTCGAGGTTAGTTACAATCATAAGTAAAGGTCAACCTTCTCATGATGCCCAACAATCAGTATATTATTAATCGCGTGTTAACATAAATTTAATTTTTATTCAATTTCAATATTCGATATTTAATTGTAATTACCATTTATAAAAATAAAAATAAAATTTTATGAAACAAATCTATTGTTTTAGATGAGAAAATCAGGTTTTAATATTTTTGAAAATCAAAATATCTTTTTACCCTCCTGAAGAACTAAGAGAACAGGGAAGTTTTCATCATTTTCTATCATACCTTGCTAGAGAACCTGTGGAATACAAATGGTTTTATTTTTACAAAAATTGAAAAATCATAACTTTCATTTTGAAAAGGGTGTCTCGTTATTAAAATAATCCATAGAACCCCTCGCATATTCTAGTAGGAATTTCATGTATTAATTTAATTATGAGACATTGCGTTAATTTTTAAAAAAATACGATTTTATTAAAAATATTAACCCTAAGACCTAAAATAGCCTAATATGATGAACCTATTCCTAATCTGTATTTTTAACATGAAATATCCCATTGTTCACATATGATTTGATTTTAATGTAAAATTATAAAAATGCCCTTAGTGTATACCTTTGATGTGAAAGTATCCCAATTATCCTAAGGATTCAAAAATGTTAATAAAGATGCGAACCCATCTTAAAAATGCACATTTGGCCTAAAAGCATCCTAGTAATTACTAAAGACTCGACTCGATAAAATTACCAAAATGCTCTTAGGGTTTACCTTTGATGCGAAACTATCCTCGTAACCCTAATAGACTTTAAAATGGTCATAGAAGGCTAAAATAATCCTATATGTTCACCTTTGGCGTAAAAACATCTCGATGATCAAAATTACGAAAATGTCCCTAGGTATACCTTTGATGTAAAAGTATCTCGGTAAGCCTAAAGAACATTAAAATGATCTTAGAGGGCTAAACCAATCTCAAATTCACCTTTAACGTAAAAGCATCTTGTGAGCAAAATTACTAAGATGCCATTAGGGTTTACCTTCGATATGAAAGTATCTTCGTAATACTAACAGACACTAATATAATGATGAAATGACAAACCTACCCTAAATATGCACCTTTGGCATAAAAACATCCCGGTTACTATCTAAGACTTGATTTTAGCTAAAATTACTAAAATGCCCTTAAGGTATACCTTTGACACTCTAATAGACATGAATACGATTATGAAATCACAAACCTATCCTAAATATACACCTTTGGCTTAAAACATCCCAATTATTATCTAGGACTTGATTTTAGATAAAATTGCCAAAATACCCTTAAGGCATACCTTCGATGTTAAAGTATCCTGATACCCCAATGAACACGAATACGATGATGAAATAAGAAACCTATCCTAAATATACACCTTTGGCATAAAAGCATCCTAGTCATTATCTACGACTCGATTCTAGGTAAAATTACCAAAATGCCCTTAGGTTATACCTTTGGTACCCTAACGAACATGAATACGATAATGAAATAATAAATATGCACCTTTGGCTTAAAAGCATCTTGGTTACTATCTAGGACTCGATTTTAAGTCAAATTACCAAAATACCTTTGGGGTGTATCTTTAATGTCAAAGTATCCCTACACCCTAATGGACACTAATATAATGATGAAATTATAAATTTACCCCAAATAGGGAAATTAAAGTTCAAAAAGTGGTTTAAAATGTAAAAATAACAACTAAGCCCTTAAATTTTTAAAAATTTTACTTTGTACCTTACGGATAATCGAAAGAATATGAAAACTTTTGATAATTTCTATGCCTTTACTGAAGACCATAAGAATAATAGAAATATTTAAAAGTGAGGAAAATGACTATTTTCCCCTTAAATACTAAAATTTGTTATTTCGTTCTTAAACTTTTAAAAATCTATATTTTAACCTTTAAATGGAAAAAGCATCAAAAACATCAATTACCTATGAAAAACACAAAAAAGCCAAACACCTTGGCCTTAAAACAAAAATTTAAAACTCTTTGCTGAATATATTCTAAACTTCATAAATTTTCATTTTGACCCCTACATGGAAAAACATCATAAAACATCGCAAAAAATCATCAAATCAGGTAAGAATCAACACAAAAATAGTGAAAAATGTACATGAAAATTTGACCAAGCACTGTTGTATTTTGCGATTTAGTCCCTAAATTTTCTAAAACTACAAAATAATCCTAAAGTATTAAAAATACCTAAAACATATTTAAAAACACATAAATCACACTTCCCATGGCACTAGGGACTCTTGGCCAAGGTAGAATGGCACTAAAATAACCAAAACAATTGAAATCATCACCAATAAGCACCCATATGATTCGATCAAGGCATAAAAAGCATCAAGACAATTTTTTTTATGATGAAATTTCATAAATAATATTATAAATTCATAAACAAATTTTTTTAAGCAAAAAATTGCAAGAAATCACTAATATTTCAATATAAATCAACACAACCATAGCATAAAAAAAAATTAGAAAACATATATTCATTGAAGATGATATCATTATCACTAATAAACATAAAATATTATAAAAATCAACACAAACACAACTAAAAAATAAATATATCAACAAAATCCATAAACTTCAATCATTCTTTTCATGCTTGGCCTTTCAACAATGAAACTCACAAGCTCAAGCTATCATAAAACTCACTAAAATAAGAAATTAATCATGAAATCAACAAAAATTAAAGTTTTTACCAAAGAAGTGACCTTGAAAGCTTGAAAAAAATGAAAAAACCTAAGTAATTTAATAGATTTTTGGTGTTTTTTGTTCTTGGAAACCATTAACTCTTCTTGAAAACTTCTTTCATTTTTTTTTTAAAGAGGAAGAATTGGCCAAGAACCCTCTTGAAGGTTCTTGGTCAAATGGCCTTATGTTTTATCTTGTTTATTTATTATTTTTCATTAGTTTTTGACTTTTGAAAGAGTTTAATTAATAATCTCTGTCTTTATTTATATTGCATCATGCATGACAGTATCATTTTTAGAGAGTTTTGGAAGATATTTATATATATATATAAAATTATACCGCAAAAATTAATTAGAAGGATTAAATTACAAAAATTAAAAATTACGTATTTGAAACAAAATATCATATAATCAATTTAGTTTAATCTAATGATAAAAATTGTTTTTAATTTACAAAAAACATTAAAAATGACAAATTCGTAAAATTTTACTAGAAAAAACCCTTATCGAAAAAAATTTTTATATGTAAAAAAATGCAAAACTCATAAAATAAATTAAAATTTTCAAACCGATTTAATATAATTTAAACAATAATATTTGAAGAATTTTGAAATTTATAATCTCAAAATAATCTTCCCAAAAAATTTTTATGTTGTGGAAAACTCCATATTTTGGAAACGAGAAAATCTGAAAAAAAAAAAGCAAAATTTATAAATAAAATAAATTTTGAAAATCTAATTTAATATGAATTAAACAATAATATTTAAAGAATTTTAAAAATTTTAAACTTGACTTCATGGTTAGAATACAATTATAAACATCTATTTTAGTGCTACAGTTTTCATGAATGGTTTTCTTAAGAGTAATGAGTTGGTAAAGATGATAACCCCTCTATCTCAAGAGCATAAAAATCAGCAAGGAAAACCAGCTCATTCACCTATACTAAAACATCCTCTAAAACACTTGTTGGATAAACGTTAGACCAATCGGTGAGTTCAATAACAACATTAGTTCCCTAAGTGGACCAAAATTTAAAGCATAAACAAAATAAAACATAATTTAATAGATGCTCCTAAATCTCACATGTCTTTTTCAAACCTGGCGTTTCTAATAGTATATGGCGTGGCAAAACTTTTCAAATCTTAATATTTTGGGGGAAACTTTCTTTGGAAAATAACAAATGCATTCTTACCCATACTTATTATCTTATTACCTTTGAATTTGCATTTGGGGGTTCATAGCTCTTTGAAGAATTTTACATAGCATGGTACTTGTTTAATAACATCCAACAAAGGTATGTTCACTTGTACCTTGTGAAAGGTTTCCATAATCTTTTTTTTTTTTTCATATTCATCCTTTTTAGACTTTGCAAATCAGCTAGGAAAAGGGGAAAAAAAACATTAGTAGAAATAGGAACCTTAAAAGTTATCATAGGTGCTGAAGTACTCTTAATATGAATGGCTTCATTATCCTCAAAAGTTGAATCCATTTTCTAATTTATCTTATCCTTAGGATTTATTGCTTTTTGTGCTGCTTCCTCAAGATATTTCTAACTCCTCAAGGTTATAGCACTAGTATTCTCTTTTCGTTTGATCACAATTTAGGAATAGAGATTTTGAAATCTTTTTACCTCCCATGTAGTCATGCTATTAGCTAATTTACTTATTTGCATTTCCAAATTCTTAATGGTTATTCTTGTTTCCTATTAAAGTTGCAAACAGTTGGTAGCCAAAGATTTAACCATATCTTCAAAAGATGCATTTTGGTTGTTAGTTATATATTGTGGCTAAAATTGATTTTGTTATTAAGGCCTTGGTTGATTGAAGCTGGGTGGAAAATTGTAATTTGCATTAAGAGTAATAATTTCCTGAATAGCTAAGATAAGGATGGTCTCTCCATCCAACATTATAAGTGTCTAAGAAATAATCATACTTTTGTCTTTATACCCCTTATTGCCCTTGAAATCTTCTAAAGCATTGGTTTGTTCTAAATTATTCTCTTGTAAATATGGGCTCATATTGGTTGGATGATCCACCATAATGCATACTTAACACTTCCTTGATTACTAAACATTACCTATGGCTATTTGTAAAACTAGGGGGTGAGACTGGCTAGTGTTTTTCAATGTTTAATGTAATACCAACCTTATTTAAGTTCTTTGGTAACAAATTTGGTTGATTACTAAACTGTTGTGAAGTGGTTACCATATTAGTTATCAAGGTCTTTGCTTCAATTGTTGTTTTGTTCACCTAAGTTCTTCTACTTGTTGCATCTATCATGCTTTTATCCATTGCGATAAGTCCATAAAAATA
This sequence comes from Adansonia gregorii, assembly GCA_038382025.1. Classification (NCBI taxonomy): domain Eukaryota; kingdom Viridiplantae; phylum Streptophyta; class Magnoliopsida; order Malvales; family Malvaceae; genus Adansonia; species Adansonia gregorii. The sequence continues at coordinate 31,119 of JBBYHO010458203.1, forward strand.
TTATATTAGAAGTTAATCACTGATTTAGTGATGAGGACAACTTGCATATAGCATCTTGAATTATTCTAAATACTCATACAAAGATTCTTTATTATACTGATGAATGTTATAGATTTCTTTCTGAATATTAGCAGCTGTAGATGCAGGAAAATATTTCTCCAAAAATAATCTTTCATCATATTTGATGTAGTAATGGTCTTGAAGGTAAATAATAAAGCCATTCTTTTGCAGAATTTGCCAAAGAGAATACAAAGACTATCAACTTGATTTACTTTTTAGAGATACCAGGTAGCTTCATGCTTAAGCATACTAAATGAAACTCTTTATTGTTTGGCTCTTTGCCAATAAAACTAAAAAAAGTTAGGAGAAGATGGATCATACGAGATTTAAGCTTAAAAGGAACATCAAGTTAAAGATATTCAATGCATAATAACTATTGATCCAAATCTAGAGCTGCCAACTTTTTAAGTGTTTAATAGTTTTGCACATCTCACATTTTCGAATTGAACTATTTGCCTTAACTCCTTGTTTGATTTATGATTAGAAAATGTGAATTCTAAGATCCTTCAAAGCTTGTTTTAATTTATCTTTACCTTAGAGGTTCAAACATTCAACAAAGCAAACATGAGAAAAATTTTAAAAAAACTAATTAAAACTAAAATTACAAACAGAAAATAAAATCAAGCACAGATAAATTAAAGAAAACAATCCCTTGAAATAGTGCCAAAAATTAATACATTTAATAATGTATCTCTTAAATTCAAACATTAAATTATAGTTGTTATTGTATATAATACTAAGCAAAGGTCGTATCCATAGAGATTGTTCTCAATTTATAAGTATTGATGCATGTTAAAGCAAGATAACAATCCCATATTGATTAGCAAAGGATATGGACTATGGTTTATAAAGTAAAGGCCATATTTCCCTTATTGAGGCTTATTTACTCAAAGGATAAAACCGTGGAGATAGTTTGTGCACTCTCTAAAGTGGACAATACCTTGTAGTGGGTGCACTCTGAAAATTCTTGCATCAATAATGGCACTATCTGTGGGAACCAACAAGCCATAGGCTCATAATCGAAATTTTATTCAGGCATATAAACAAGTAACTCTGAGTTACTTCACCTACATAGTGGTAACTTATCCATTTTATCTACGACTTACACAGTGGTAACTTGACCACTCAATCTACGATCGAACTTCCCACTCGACCTACATAGTCCACACCCTTGCCTAGGGGGCTAATGTTGGGGCAAAGCAACAATCCCACATCGATTACCAAGGATATAGACTATGGCTTATAAAGCAAGGGCCACCCTTCCCCTATTAAGGTGCGTTTTCTCAAATGATAAAACCATGAAAGCAGTTTGTGCACTACCGCAAAGTGGACAATATGTTATAATGGGCAATGTATGACAATCCTTGCATTGATAATGCAAAAGTCTAACCTAATATGACCAAACAAATTAAAAAGACTTCATAAAAGAAATAAACAAAACTTTGATAGGGGATTGATTGTATTAAGATGCAAATAAAATAAGAAAAATTAAAAGTAAAACAAAGATTTAAGGAAATAGAATAACACATGACAATAATAATGAAAAGTATGGCTGAGGAATCATTCGCCACCATGAAGCATAAAACTATGAATCAATATCAGAATTATCTCTAATTACCTTTTGAAACTATCAACTGTAGATAACAACAAGCTCTGTTACCTTAATATTTCCTTAGTTTGTCTTTAAATAGAAGAAGCTCTCTATTTAGTCCCCACCTATTAGAAAACTGGAATAAGTTCTTTAGATTTAATTTAATAGAAGCTTTAATATAAGAAAGATTGGTTGATCTAAATAACAAACACACAAGCTTGGATTATTTAATCTACGTTATGTTCCGTATAGCAATCAACAAAAACTTAACCAAAAATAAGACAATTACAACTTAAGATTCCTAATCTAGCAATAGATAATTATCAAGGTCTATTTAGTTATAAGCATAAACAAATCAAGATAAAAATTATAAACAATTTTATGGAAAAGCATAAGTTGTTTTAATAGATAATTATCAAGGTCTATTTAGTTACTCGCATAAACAAATGAAGATAAAAATCATAAACAATTTTATGGAAAAACATAAGCTATTTCAATAGATAATTATTGAATAATTCTAAAATCAATTTCCAAGTCATGTTTAAGGCTTTGAAATCACCCTTAACCTTAGTTACACATGTTTGATGTATTGAATAATAGATTCATAAGAAAAATCCAGTAAAAATGTAAGAAAAATAAAAGAAAAAAGAAAGAAGAAACTTAAATATGGTGGCTACTTGTAATCTCTTCTTCTTTTTCTTAGTCTCATCCTTGTTTTCCTCTTCTAGTTCTCTTTATTAGGCTCTCAGCCTTTTCTTGATTCTAATTTTTTATCCCCTTAAATGCCAAGGTTAAGTCTCTATTTATAATGGCTGAAAGAAAACCTTAGATAAAGTTGGAAAATCTCATTAAAAGAAAGAAATTTGGATTCCACTTTTGCAGTAGATTTTGTTAACCTATTCTTTTGCTTTTAAGGCAAGTATCTGCTTGTTACTTGGTTGCAAGAATCAAGCTTTTACCAAATAATATGATCTTTTTAACTCAAAGATCTTCTTCTATCTTATGATTATGAGATTATAAGCTCATTAGCATCCTCATTAACATTTTTACTTTATTCTACAAACTAAATCTGAAATTGAAAAACAAACATAAATAACCAAAATAAAGATAGAAAGTATAACAAAAACTAAGAATATAAAATGTACAAAATGTGTTGAACTTATCAACTTGATAAATCTTATTAACAATAAAAATTTTACAACAATAATTTAAAAATTTAGTGAATAATAATAACAATTTTCTTTAGTTTAAAATATTATTTACATTCTTGCTTATAAATTATATATATATATATATATATAAATGCACAAATTTGTTGAATTTAATCTCTACGCCTTTATCTTAATTAAAAAGCTATTTTATAAATTAAAAAGTAAAATGCTGAAAAGTTAAGTATTTTATTTAGAAGTACTAAATTTGTATTATAATAGTTATTTGATATGTTACTAAAATTAAATACGAAATATAATTATATTATCTAATAATCATAAATATTGTATTTTAACAATTATTCGTTTTTGTAAATTTATGATTTTATTGCAATATTTAAATTATACTAGATAATTTAGATATCTATTCTTTTATAAAAAAGTTAAAAATTCAAACAATAATTTTTTTAAATAAAGTTGATTTAATATTTTTCGTATTAACGATAAGTAACCTATCTTTTTACTTTTCTTCCTACTAAAAAAATCATCGTAATCAATTGTAATCCTTTTCTCAATCAATTTAAAAAAAAAAATTATTTTTACTTTACCATTTTAAAACCTACTTTCATATCTTAGAAGTAGATTATGACAAAACTTGTCAATCCTATTTACGTCTTCATCATAATCAACTCAATGTATATGAAACTCATTCTCATATACGTTTCTCATACCTCAACTCTAGAACTGTGTCAAACTTTATGCCATGAATCACAATCCAATAGTTTCAAACTTTTCAACATCCTTGAAGCCATTAATGCAAATGTTCTATACAATTATGACAGCATTAAACTCCAAAATCTTATTAGAATCATAATGAATCAACAAACATTATCCCTAGTATGGGTATCCTTTAATCAGGAATGCATCAGCTAAGCTATAAAGTTGAAAAAATTTTGATTGCATTGATTGAACTTAGGTAATCCAATGTTTAATAATGTTATCTATGCTCTAGTTTAATCTGTCATTATCTATGTTTATTAGTTATAGGATGTGGCAAGGCAATTTTGTAATTGGTTACTTTGTACTTTTAAAAATATTTCCTTGTTTATTGCCCTTTATCTAGATTCCAAAATGTTTAAAATTCTATTATAGAGTAATTAAAAAGCTTTGAAATAAAAGCTTACATGGAAGATCAATTTGAAAAGCAAAAGTTCATGGCAGAAGTAATGAAATAAGGAAGAATACACTAATTGCTGAAGATGGATTTGCTGTTGCAAAAAAAAATGAAGTTTACATTATTATTATTATGTAGCTGAGGTATTTGATGACATGCTGATGATGTCCTAAAACATCTCTAACTTGTTTCATACTTAAAGATGTTGAACTTAAACCATTAATTCATATTTGAATAGTTTTTTCAAACTTACTTATAGGAATACTTATAAATTTGACTATTTGAAGCTACAAAATAAATGAAAAACAAACTTAAATCTTGTATAGAGAAAGTTTCAAGTAGAATTTCTATGATATGTGATATGCGGATATCATGCAAAATATATGGCTATCTTTGTTTTAATGCATATTTTATTGATGGTGATTAAAAGTTATGTAGTTAAAATTTGAATTTTCAACATGTGCAGCCATCTAATATTGCATTTTTTTGTTTAATGAGATTTATGAGTTATTAAAAGAGTAAGGGTGTTTATGGACTAGACTATGACTCAGAATTTTTTTTATTTCCTTAAAATCGTGTTAGGCAATCTAAAAGCATATATGATTATACAAAATAACCTTAAAAGTTTTTAAAAACTTCCTAGCAATATTTAAAAATAAAATTTATTATACTTAAACAATAATTGAGGTTGAGCCGAATCAGTTGGAATTATGAAAACTTTTACCTAGGCCCGATCCTATTCATTGGGTTGTGGGTCCCTCCATGTAGAGGAAAAACCCACTTTACCTTCACACTTTAAAGGGTTTAGTTCATATAATATTTCATGACTAGCCAGAGTTTAAGATTTCATTGTGAAATTATCTTATTTTTTTTTCAAAAACTTTCCTCTAACTTGGTAATGTGATGTTACCCATAGTACCAAGATTTGGTAATATTAGAGCAATGTCATACCCACCCTTTTCTCTAGTTATGTTATATTCTGCCCAAAATGTAATATTTTTAGCATTTCTGCCGCCCAATTTTAATGTTTTCCTTTTACATTTAAAATAGTATGAAATTTTAAATTATACCAAGGTACCTTAACCTTTACCTTTTAACAAGTTTTTTTTTTTTGGCTTTTGGTAATTTTTTCTAACTCTTGACTTTTTCATCTCTCTCCCCCCTCTCAATTGAACCATAACGCTTCCTCCACTACCTCTTTCTTCTAGGTATGATTCATTTCTAAATCTTCAATTTATATGTTATAACTTATGAATTTATATATTAATAGGGTTTAAGGTTTCGATTTATGAATTTTTTATCTTGAGATTTTTTATTTTTGGAGTTTTGAATGTTAGATAGGTTTTTGAATCAACTCTTAAATATATTATTGATTATTGATTATTGATTTTAGAGGTTTTTGAATGTCAAATGAGGTTTTGATTTAGGCACCATTTTCACCTCATGGATTTTCTTGGCTTTTTTGGTATACTTTTTGAAGTACAAATAATAATAACATGTTGAAAAGATATAACATGTTCCTAGAATCATATGATTATGCAAAACAATGATTGAGAGAGGATTAAGAAAGAATAAAAGAAAATAAGAGAAGAAAAAAAAGAATAAAAGAAGAATTTAAACTTTTTTCCACTAAAACCTTTTTAAATACTATTGAGGATATATATAGAATTTCTCTAGTAATAGATGCATAACATAACGAATAACCCAAAGCCAGCTATTAGATTTGTAGTAGAGGAATTATTACATCATAACAACTATATTTAAATTCCACGTCGATAATAACAGTTATTAGCATAGAATCATTCTTGCAGCAGTTGTATCTTCTGCTCCCAGCCTTTGCTGTTTGCTACCATGTTCCCTTCAATCTGTTGTAGCTAAACTATTCTCACTTTCATCTTTAGCTTCCAATTTCACCATTTCCCTTTTCAGCTCATTGATCTGAGATTGCATCACATATACATAGGAAGGATTAGGAATATTTGGTAGCTAATAAATTGACCAACCTTTGAAAAATTTTGGTAGCTAATTATGGATATTTGGCAGCAAATTATACCTAGAAGGGATAATGGGTTTCATGTATGGTCAAGATACATACTAATTCATTAGGATAGAGTAACATAACATATTCTCACTTAATTAATGGCTAGAAGGTAACATAATATATTCCTAGTTGCTCTTATGTATTCTTACTTAATCATTGGCTAAAAGAGAATACAAAAAGAAGTTTATAAATTTTAAAATGGAACTAGACTGCACTAGGCTTTTATAATTGAATGATTATCATTAAATAACAAGGTAATTTTCTTTTTTTAAGCCAAAAATGGAAAATGAGGTGATTATGTTTCTCTACACTTGCATAATATAGCAATGATATAATTTCCAAAAATTACCTCATTTTCTATGTGTTTTTCAAGTTTGAAAAGCCCTAATAATTGCACTTGTGTTTGTTTGTCCAGACATAGTTTTTGTAATTAAGCTTCTGTAAGCATTTTGGTATATAAAATCCATTCTACATGTTTCCTTGGTATATAATCTGCCATACAACATTAATAAACTTTGTAGATAATTCATATGTGCTTGTCTATCCAAACTTACAATTTTTGTAATCAAGTTTGTGTATGTACTTTTTGTATAGTAATTTCTTACATGAGTTTTGCATTTGTCTTTATGTTGCTATTTTTACCTAGGTTTAACAATATTTTTGTTATCATTTCCTAATGTTTTAATATTTAATGGTCATTACAATTGCGATTTGTTTAGCAATAACAATACGATGGGACTAGTTACAATTCAAATTTATAATTAGAAATGATGGAAACTGTAAGCTATTAATTCAATTTCTTGTATGAGATATCTATATTTTTAATGGTGGAGAAATTATATTTGTTTTCTAAAATTATTCTTTCCTTTTTCTTTTTATACTTTAATTTATCAGATTTGAGCTTCTAAAAAACTCAGATGTGGCTATATGCAAGAGCTTGTAGTGCTAGAAGAAGTTGGGTTAAACATATGCTAATTTCTTGTGCTTGATCTTTTTTGCATTACCTTTGAGTAGGTTACAATCATGGTTGTATTTTATCTCTTGTGTTAATGGTATTATTTTGTTGTTAAAAATTAGGAATAAGAGTTAATGAAATTTGAAGAATTATAGTTAAGAGCAAAATATGATGTTTCCAAAATTTTTACATTTTGTTCACTTGTATACATAGTCCAGAAGCTAGTGTTGCTAAGAATGGCTTATGGAAAGCGAAGGTATTTTAGTAATGTGAGGATTTTATAATATTGCATTTCTGGCCAACCAAACATGATCATCTTTAATAAAAGGCAAGTCAACCAAACGCATGTATAAAAGACTAACGAGAGTGTGCCTTTGTTATCTTATAAGGGACCCTATTACCAACGGTTATGAAACATTATCTAAACCAACCCTCTTAAGTGCAAAAGGAAAGTTTTTGTCTAGCTGGTTTAGTTGAGAAAAAAAGTAAACTAAAAAAGTAAGAGTAAAAAATTTTTTATGTGCAAAGCTTTGATCAGTTTAACGATCGAAGGGTCATCCATAGTCTTAATGGGTTGATTCTTTTATCATGGCTAGAGGATTAATAGATGTTCATTTTGAATAATCGACTTTGCCATCCAAGTACTGTCACCCATGGATCTTTGGCCTAAACAAGAGTTTCTATTTTCAGGTGAGCAATAATTTGAGATGAGTCAAGCCGATCAAAATTACAAAAACTCTTATCCAAGCTCAATCCAATCAATTGGGTTACAGGTCCCTCCATGTGGAGGAAAAGCTCATTTTACTTTTACACTTTAATTATGAAAAGAAAATGTTTGGTTGGTTAGTTTCAGTTAAGAGTACTAGGTAGAAACATTAAGGGTGGCAAACAGGAAAAGAAATAAAAGTTTAGAGTAGGAAATTTCTAGTATGCACAGTTTTAATCAACTTCATGATTAGAAGGTCATTAGTGATCGGATTGTACTAACTTTTTATAATGGCTAAAATACTTATAGATGTTCATTCTAAGTGATTGGCTTTTGTCATCTAAGTATTGTAGTTCATGGATCTTTGATTGAAAGAGTAACCTTTGTTTTTAGGTGAAATTCTTAACTTTCTCTTATGTTTTTTAGATCACTTATTGATAGCTAGAAGTAGAGTTATGTACATATTATGCTAGCGGGGTATTTTGATCTTGCAGCCACTCTTTTGTTATAATGAAACTTTTGAGTGGACTTTAAACTTCCATGGTTTTTACCTTTTATTTTAAAAGGGTTTTCTAAAAAAATTATGTCTAGTGTGATTGATATTTTTTATTATTCTAGGTTGATTTTGTGTTGTTGGAAAATATGTTGTGCTATTATGATTACTTATTGTGGTTATTAGGAAAGAAATAACACTCGATTGTGCTTTTGCACTTTTTGGTAAGTTCAGTATTAAACAAAGGCTATAGAGTTGAGTGATTATGTATATTTGCACAAGTAAAATGATTATGTTAAATTACATAAATTAGAAATTGTGAAGGAATAAAATAAATGACATGTTATTTGTTCAAGCTCTACATTTTCTTGTCTTTGCTATTCAAAAACCTAAATCTTAGAGTGATGAGGAATGAAAATTTAAGCATTAGTAAGTTTGTGGTTTTATTCAATAGTTTGTTAAAAAAATATGTACAATCACATTAATCAAGAGACACATACATGTACTTTATGGAACAAGCTTGAAAACTTGTATGCTTCAATGTTTAACGATAATAAGTTGTTTTTGCTTAAGAAAATGATGCAATCGAAGTACAAAAAAGAAACATTTGTGTCTGATCACTTGAATGAGTTTTGAGATATTATGAATTAGTTGCATAATATGGACATCAAATTTGATGACGACATCATAAGGCTTTAGTTGTTTATTATCCTACCAGATTCTTGGGAAATTTTTTGGATTTCATGTATTAATTCTGTCTTAATGGTGTTATGCTTGTGGAACTTTGCAAGAATGGTGTTTTGAGTAAAGATGTGAGAAAGTCTCAAGGTTCTTCATCATAATCCTAGGTTTTAGTTACCAAAACTAAAGACAGAAACAAAAACAAAAGCGAAAAGGGTATAGGTAGAAACTGAAGCAAGTCAAGATTGAGATACAAGAATTTTTAATTCATTATTATGGCAAAATAGGCTAGATCAAGAAATATGGCTACAAGTGAAAGAGATAGAGCAAGGGTGGCAGTGATAAACAAAAAAAAAGAGAGATCATGAAAATACTCATTGTATTGCTAATGCTACCTCTAAGCATCTGTTAGTTATTTGTGATTAGAATATAATCATGATGAGTCAAGTCGGGTGATATATATTGGTGCTTTACTTTATGTCATATCTCAAAAAAAGTTCATCACATCTTATATATCCGATAATTTTTGGATGCATAAGTTTCTTAGCATAAGAGATGTTAATTTGGAAAGTAACAATGGAATAAAGCTATCACTCATAAATGTTAGGTATGCACTAGATATCCGTTTGAATTTAATTTTAGTGAGAAAGATCAATAATGAAAGATTTTGCTATACCTTCTATGAAGGTCAATGGAAATTGACTAGAAGTTCCTCGGTTATGGCTTGAGGAGTAAAGTGTTCAAATCTATATTTAAAGCAGGTTTCGACTTCTAGAGGTATTGTAAATGTGACAAAGAATGACAGTTTAATTGAGTTATGGCATAAATGACTTAGTCGCATGAGTCAGCAAGGGCTTACTTGTTTAGTTAAAAAGAATTAGCTTTTTGGTTTGATAAATGCTACATTGAAGAATTGTACTCATTGTTGGGTAGAAGAACAAAGAATCGTTCCAATGTAAAGTCATCATCCTTTAAGAAAATCATATTTACTAGAGTTGGTGTATTTCAGTGTTTGTGGTCCTTTGACCGTAAGGTCCAATAATGCTTACTTTATTTTATGATTTTTACTGATTACCATTATAAAAAATTTTGGGTTTATGCTTTGAAAACCAAAGACCAAGTGCTTTATGTGTTCAAATAGTTTTAAGCTTCAATTGAGAAATGAATAGGAAAGAAGTTGAAGTGCATCATTTATGATAATGGCAGTGAAAATAGTGGACCATTCAAGGAGTGTTGTCGACAATGGGGAATCAAGCATCAGAAGATGCCTCTTAAGACACCACAGTTAAATGATTTGGTTGAAAGAATGAACTTTACATTTATTGAAAGAGTTAAATGCTTCCATTCAAATACAAAGTTGCCTAAAACTTTTTACGTTGAAGCTTTGTATACAGTGGCACATGTGATTAATCTATCTGCTAAAGTTCCTTTATAGGGTGATGTTCTAGATGAAGTTTACTTTGAAAAAGATGTGTCTTATGATCAACTGTGTATGTTTAGTTGTAAGGCATTTGTACATGTTCTAAAACATGAGAGGTCAAAGTTAAATGCCAAAATTTAACAATGTATCTGTCTTGGTTATGATCAAGATAAAGTTGTATGATCTAGTTGAAAATAAGCTTGTCAGAAGCAAAGATATAGTTTTCATTAAGGATCAAACCATTTATAATATTGATTAGGTAAAGAAAACAAATCCATAGACTAGTGATAACTTGATCAACATGGATCTAATTCCTTCAAACTCTTTGCTAAATCTAGTTAAGAATGGCATGCAAAAAGATACTGGTGAAGACTAACAATGTATACGCGAGGTTGATGTTCTCATGGATATTGTGGTGAATGATCAACACAAGCACTTATGTCTCCCCTAATAGTTCCATTGTGGAGGTTTACTAGTCATCGATAACTTTTATAAGGTATCCTTCTAATTAGTATTTTTTTTATTGATAAGGAAGAACTAAAATGTTATGAAAAGGTTATTGAAAGTAATGTAAAGATTAATGTGCTAAGGTTCTAAAAAATAGACTTAAATATTTGCATAACAACCATAGATTTGAGCTGGTTAAACTACCTAAGGGTAAGAGCATTAAAAAATCAGTAAGTTTATAGGTTAAAGAAAAAAAAAGCACACATCATCTCCACAATACTAAGCTAGATTGATCGTTAAGGGTTTCAATCAAAACAAAGGGATTGATTTTAAGGAAATATTTTCTTTAGTTGTAAAGATATTTTTTTATTAGAACTATATTGAGTTTGGAAATCAAACATGACTTAGAATTCAGGCAAATGAAAATGAAAACAACTTTTCTTCTTGGTGATTTGGATAAGAGCTTTACATGGAGCAACCAGAAGGCTTTATTGCAGAAGGAAAAAAAGATTATGTATGTAGATTTAAAAGAGTTTATATGGTTTGAAGCAAGCTCCAAAATGATGGTATAAGAATTTTGAGTTTGTTATGGGTAACATGGCTATAAGAAGACTTTCATATCATTGTATTTTGTTTAGAAGTTTTCTAGTGATGATTTTATTATTTTATTGCTCCATGTTAATGAAATGATTATTGTTGATCATAATGCCTTTAGGATTAACATATCAAAGCAGGAACTAAGTAAGTTTTTTACAATAAAAGAATTAAGGATAGCAAAGAAAATTCTTGGCATAAGGTTAACATGTGATACTAGTCAATAAATTATGTTACCATAAGAGAAGTTAATTAAAAAAGTACTTTAGAGGTTTAATATGGACAAAGCTAAAGCAATGAGTATGCTTTTTGCTACACACTTTAAATTAAGTGTCAAGTAGATCCTTCCATAAAAAAAGAAAAGCAAGACATGTAAAAACTTCCCTATGCTTTAGCCGCGTGTGGAAACCCATAGCCAACTTACGAGATATTATTTGCTTTAGTTCACTAGACTTCATGATTTTGTCCCTAAAAGGCACATTGCAAGTATCAGTGCAAGTCTATGATAGTGGATCCTCAAAGAATCCTAATGTAGGATTGGGGTGTTACAAACTCCCTTTTTTTAAAGCTTGACATCCTAGTTAAGCCTAACAAAGAACAAATAGAACTAAGATCACATTAGGCATTAGGATTCTAGAGGTGGCTCCTTCTGTATAGCACTTAGCTCCCACAAGATTCTAGATATGGCTCCCACCATGTGGTATTTAGCTCTCACTAGCTGCTGATTACACTCTGATACAATTTATGGAAACCTACACCCAACCTGCAAAGTATTTTCTATTTTAGCCCATTAAACCTCACAATTTTGTCCCTAAAAGGCACCTCCTAAGTATAGGTATAAGTCTCTACATATATATCATAGTAGATCCTCAAAGTATCCCGATGTAAGATTAGGGTGCTATAGTTACGTGACTACCTTGGGCTATCCCTTGCATCCTAGAGTCTAGATTGGTCTAATTATGATTGATTGTTCACCCATTAATCAAAACTAATTTTGGCTAATGAGCTCTTAAATGAAAGACTTTTAAGTTAACTTTCTAATGCCTTAAGTTTCTTAGTTTTCCAAGTTCGTTATGATAGGAAATGTATTAGGTCTTTGCTTATAACTTGGGTCTTTTACATCCAACGACCAAAATTGGTTGCATTATTTTTTTCATCCATCATTTGAATCCATTTCTTGGCAATAACCTCTAAAATTAAACGTTATCAAGTAGTTTTCCAAAGCCATGGTTTCACATATTTCAAAGTCCATTTAGGCATAAAACAACCCAAGTGTCTTTAAATGTGTAACTACCTTATCTTGTTTCATGCTCTTTGAGTTCTTAGTTTATGGTCAACTCTAGGGCATTTGGATGCCTTAGATTAGGGACAAACTTATCCCTTATAGGTTTACCTAAATGCTTACATTCTCTCATTTAACCTGGCACCGATTTAGAAAGGCATTCGAATACTTACTTTCACCATCCTATCCATTTTGAACAATCTTCGAAAACAACCCAAGTTATTTTCAAAACTCATTTTAAATCAATCCTAGCCCAACTTTTTAAATTAGTTTTAATGCCCAAATCATATTTGAAGTCCAAACTCATCTCTAATCATGTTCAATCACTCTTTTAAGTATTCTAAACTCTATGAAATAGATCTCATAAGGCCTTTTTTTATTTTCTTTATTTATTGAATTAAATGTTAATTTAATGATAAATTAGGTTCATTTATAGTTTTTTTCCTAATTAAATCAGCATTGTCATAATTAAGCATTAAAATCTATTTTACTTTAAAAAAATGGGAATGCTTTTAGGTTAAGGCCTTTCCCAAATTTTTATCAAGCGGTTGGCAAGATCCCGGTAATTACCTTAATTCTAAAATATCTTTTCCAAAAAAATGATTGAAAAATGTTTTTGAATATTAAAAACTCTTTTGTTTTACCAAGCTATCGAAGAGCATAAGAAATTTTAAAGCCATAAAAATCTTTAATCTTTTTAATGGAAAATGTTTTTCAAGTTTTTTAATCAAATAATTGTTTGTTATGTTGGATTGAATTAATTTGTTTATGTTCTTAGTCGTGATTAAATTTGTCATTTGTTATTATGCCATAACACATTACTCACATTTTATTTGGTTTTTACGTAAAAGAAGGAAATATCTTTGGGTTAAGGTCTTTTATTGGATCTTTTTGCCATGCTATTAGGAAAGGCTGCAAGAATTACCTTAATTTGAGAATATCCTTCTTAAATAAGAATTCAAAAAATATTGTAAATACAAGAATTTTTTGTATATTCGATCGAGCTATTAGGGAATATGGAAAAATTTTGAATTATAAAAGCTTGAATATTTTAAATAAAAATCATTGTAATATTTTTAAGGAATTATGGCTAAATATTGAAACTAAAATCATGTGACTTAATTATTACAATGATTTTAGGTCCCTGGGGTGCTAATCCTTCCCTATACATAACCCATTCATGAACCTAACTTGTTTTCTCTGGTTTTCAAATATAGAAATCCATCCTTTTAAAATAATTTCTTTAATTTTCAAAGGTATCATTTTTAATACGTATCTGATCTCACTAGTCCAAAAAAGATTAGTAGCAGCTCTAATTTCCTATCTATTTCATAATAGCCATATGGGCTATTCAACCTATTGGCTTAACCTTTTTATAAGACAAATATCTTTATAAGTCTAATATGTTCAGTATTCATGTCCCAACTTATGACACAAGCCATGGTTCAAGACTTATCATGATTATCGTAATATGCTTGGACACAAACCTAACATATAGAGCAAAAATTTTTATGTAGTTTGGAATAGGGCAGAGTTGTGAGACACTTATCTAACTTTCCCAGTATGGCTATTATGAAATAGCTGGGAAATTAGAGTTGCCACTGATCCTTTTAGGCTAGGTGTAATCGGCACTTATTAAAACTGATTCTTTTAAAATTTTTGAAATTATTTTAAAAAGATTGATTTTAGAGTATGCGTTTGAAAATCAAATAATAAAAGTTGGGTTTGAGAGTTAATTATGCATGAGGAAGGGTTAGTGCCCCCACAAAGCTCTAAACTCGGTACCTCTTACGCCTATATTATCCATTGTCTGAATTTCATGGTTTCAATTCAACACTTAGGCATAATCCCCTAAAAATGTTATTTATAATTTTTAATTAAAAAGGTCTAAAATTTTCATAATTTCAAAAAGTTTTTTCTATACTCTCTAATAGCTCTGCAGAATATAAATTTTTTAATATTTAAAATGTTTTCCTAATTGTTATTTTAAAAAGGATATTCTTAAATAAAGGCAATTTTTGATATCTTCCATATTAGCTTGGAGAAAGATTCAAGAAAAGACCTTAACCTGAAGATATTGCCTTATTTTGTGTAAAAACAAGCATGAATGCAATTAAAGTGTCATGGCTTAATAACAACTTGCAATTTAATCATAGCAAAGAATGTAAAAAAAAATTGATTCAATCTACCATAGAATTAACCATAAAAAGCTTTTTCTAGTAAAAAGAATCGAGATTTTTATGGTTTTTTAAAAATTTCCTTTGCTCTTCAATAACTTGGCAAAACATAGGAGTTTTTAATATTCAAAAACATTTTTCAAAGCATTACTTTTGAAAAAAAAAACATTTTTGAATTAAAGTAATTACCAAAATCTCCCTTAATAGCATGGCAAAAGATATGGAAGAGACCTTAACCCAAAAATATTGGCTTATTTTTTGAGCAAAATGGACTTAATGCTTAATTATGAAAATGATAATTTAATTAGAGGAAAAAAAACAAATAAATTTAATCTATCATGTAATCAATAACTAATTCAATAAATAAACAAAATAACAAAAACAAGACCTTGATGAAATATATCTCATAAAATTTTAGATGCTTTGGAGAGTAACCAAACTATGTTAGAGACTAGCTTGGATCCTAATAGTGATTTAGGCATAAAAATTTTAAGGAAAATCAAACAACTATTGATTTGAAGTTTCGAAGTAAGATAAAATTGATTTTGAAGAAAATCATTGAAAATGATTAAAAATATATTAAAAATTAAGCAAATTAAAATTAAATAGAAACAAGTGGGTTCTTTAAAAGGAAAGTTGTTTCATAAGGTTCTTGAAAAGAAGTGAAGAGCAAAGTTAAAATCGCGCAGAAGTTTTAAAAACCAGACTTGAGCTAATTTTTAAGGAAAAAAAGTGTGCCTTGAGACGAACCAATGGTAATCTAAGCTTAGAAATCTAAATGCCTTTCAGCCCTCTTAAGGTGGTGTAAACAATCTCTAATTAAGATATTTTTAATGTCTCAAAAAATGGCCATGAAAATATCCTTAATAGAAAACAAGGATAGCCTGCACACCTTATTATTTCTTAGTTCATTTCCTATCCAAATAGATTCTGAAAATGCAAAACCTATGCCATTTGAAAGCTAACCTCATAAGCTTTAATTCTAGAACTTATTGGCCTAATATAGACTCAAAAATAAGTGAAAAAAAAATACAATCAAGCCTGGTCGCTAAATTTTGGGGAACCTAAATAGTCAGTGGAAACCTAGCTTGTTACTTATCTAAACAAACTCTAAAAATGCAAATTTTAGGGTGTTGGAAAGTAACTTAACAAGCTTTAAAATGAGAGCTCATAGGCCCAAAATAGATTCAATTAGTGTCTAAATGTTCACCGTAAATAGACCTATCCAAACTAGAATATAAGGGATAGACTGAGGTAATGAAAAAACTAGGGTTTGTTTAGCGCCCAAACAAAATTGAAAAAAATGCGAGGTTTATGCAATTGGAAAGCTAACTTGATAACCTTTAAATATCAAGCTAATAGAAATTTCATAAATTCATATGATAGGCCAAAAAGTTTTGTAACAAACATGGTTGCAAGTCAGGTAAAGGTTAAAATAAGAGAACTACTAGTTTTCATATTTGTAGGCAATTTTGGTGTCTTATGCAAGGCTTTTGGGGCTAATCTTTTGGCACTCTAATGCAAGCATGTGAAGTATAAAATAAGGTTGAAAGACCTAAAGATGATAGCATGGGCAAAATGTGACCTTAAAATAGCAAGTAGGGTACTAGACATTCAGGATGATGGCATTCAAATGTCACCTTCTTAGTAATTAATATGCTTGCTTAAAGTTAAAGACTTTTAACCAAAGCAAGAAAACGTTCAAATTCTCATCCAAACTATAGAATGTAAGGCCATAATCCATTTTTTAGCCCCCATGTACATGTCATTCAAATGCCAATGAATGGCCACCAAATTTAGCCCTTTTGGATCAAATACAGAATATTCGAATGCTCCACCCTAAGTGGCATAACTTTAACCATCATTAAAGTTGCTCATAAACAACATGAGAGGCACTGGAATGCCTTTTTAACAAAGCCTTGGTAGCCCCTAAAAACAATATTTAAAATGCACTTATAAGCTACAAACACAACTCCATAAAGGTTTATTCATAAATTCAACTAAACTTAGATTTGAAACAAATTTGAAAGTACTTTCATATCAACATATTATAGCCAAAATCCAAAAAGTATCTCAACATGAATATACTCCTATATTCCCCAAGTTTGAATGGTTAAAAAGTAGCAAAATAATTGACAAAGTTTGGCTCATAGGTTGGATCAACTTTGGTCTATTCTTGAGGGAGTTATAAAAACTAGTTTCAGTGAAGCAAGTAAGATTGGCTAAACGCGTCACACGAGCTTGGACGCTTAACTCCCAAAATCACCTAAGTTATAAAAGCATTAGGATCCTCAAGCTTTTCACCTTACTTGATAAAAAACCAAGCAAGCAAATCGTTAAAGCATCAGAGAAAGATGAAAAAGCATGGAACCATACACAAATCACCATGGCCAAATTTTAGCTAGAGCATGCACGTCTTATTTTCATGTTTAAATGATCAAGATCATTAATCTCATCAACAAATATTAGCCACGATGGATGTTAAAGGGAGAAAGTATGCATAAAGAGGTGAAAATGCATAAAAATGCCATTTTTCCTTCTTGTTATGAAATCTAAGCATGAATATATGATGTGGTGATATAAACATCATTCAAATAACATAGAAAATCTTTAGAAAAGAAAACAAAGACAATATACTTGTCTCTATATGAATGTGTCACTTATTTCAAATTAACCTCCTAATAATTTTTTTGGTCATTATGCTTTTCAAATCTTTCTTCGATTTTTCTCCATTAAAATCCTTTCTATCCTTAGTTTCCATTTGATAAAGTCAATTTCGATTATCGATCCTTTTAGCCCTAATGGCTTTAAAAGTTAACCTATTATTCCATTTTTGACTTTAACTTTTGATTTTTAGGTTGACTTTTTACACTTTTTGACTTTGTATTTAACTTTTAAAATCAGGCCTTCATTGGACTTTGATTGTTTTTAGTGATCATCCAACCTTTTTTGGAATGCTTAAACAAGTTAACTCACATCCTTCATTTCCATTTTCATGGCCTAGATTTTAATTTTCTAACATGACTCATTTTTTTGAGTTACCCAATTAAGCTTACATGCCAATCATTTTCATCAATTTAAACTTTTTAATTGATTCCAAAACCTACACCTTGCCTTGTGGTCATTAGTACCTAATCCAAGGGGGTTTGGGTTAAGGTGTACTTACGAATATAGAAAAAAGGGAAAAATAGATTATGAGGCCCAAATTTCATGATGTGATCATGAGTAATAATGATTATAGACACCTAATTTTGTTCAGGCCGTTTTAAGCAAACTATGCTCAGTTCGAGACTTTAGGTGAAATGTACCTATGTCTTTTTCTTAACCAATTTTTAACATCTCAAGACTTAATTAAAAGGTAAAAATAAAATAAAAAATTAAAATTGAAAAAGAGGGCGACTGCCAGGTGCTGTGTCACTAAGTACCATGAGACACAATGCCAAACGAAGAAAAAATTAAAGGTTGAAATACTAAAGATCAAATTCGTCAATTGGAAACCTTTAGAGGGTAACAAAATGCCATTTTTATGAAATTCATGAAGATGTATCTGTACATTTTATCAATGTATTAATACATCATCGATTTTGATCGTTCCAAGCTTGGAGCATGCATTTGTATCAATACGAGGCTATATTGTATCGATATAATGTTGGGTTTTATGGTTTTCATGATTTTGGAAGCTGTTGTATTGATACAAATACCAAATGTATCGATACTGCATGGTATTTTTCATCACAAACAAAATTTTTCACCTAAGTTTTCTTACATTTTATCTTTGTAATGGCCTTGGATTACTTCATCCCATGAAAGAAGACCTTCACCAACATGTCCACATTAAAACATAAGCATAAAGACCACCTACATAGTTTAAACCATTAAACTTTGAATGAGCTTAAAATAGATTAGGATGCTTTAATCAAACATGGAAACTACATGGCATCTAATTTAATTGTTTTCTAATTATTTTAACTCTAGTTCAACTAAAATTCAGTTGGGTGCTATTTTGGATTAAAGTTAAAAGCTCTTTCTTGCATAAAATTAAGATATAGCCATATTAAGTAGGGTTTCTCCTTGGAAGCATGCAGCTATGTTTGTTCACTTAAGTCAGCTAAAATCATGCCCTAATAAGAAGGTTTTAGCCCCTTTGATCAAAACACTTAAGACTCATCGCTTGCAACTAAGCTTGGATGAGTTGTCAAAGAATGAGGGGAAGCACATGAAGATGGTAAGCAATCAGTCAAGAGAGGTTTTAAATCTTTGGCGCATCCAAAATAGAGAAAGGAGCTAGTTCTTAGTAGAAAAAAACAAAAAAAAACTTTTTCTAGTCTGATTAAAGTTGGTTTCTTTGTTAGTTTTTTTACTTTGTTTTTGCTTATTTTCTCTTTCTTTCTAGTGAGCTTGAGGATCCTAAACCATGTTTAGGTGATAATTTATGCTAAAGGTGTGAAAACTAAGTTTTTGGCCAAATTTTGAGCTATGATCTCTAATGTAATGTTTTGTTTTCTTTGATGATTTTTGCTAAAATTTCTTAAAAATCAATTTTCTATCAAGAAAACTTATTTTCATAGGTTTCAAAATAAGTTTTCATGATTTATGGTTGTTGCCACCATGTTGTCTTCTTTATTTTTGCCCTTGTTAGTTATCAATGTCTTGCAATTTCCATGTTATGCATGATTTATGCATTTTATGACATTTCCATGCATTATCATCATGATTTATATTTCCATGCATTTTTCCATGAAAATATTATTGTTATGGGAAAATTTTCATACACCATCATGTATCCATGTATTTTCATGTTGAAAAAATGTTTTATGTATAAAATCATTTGTGACATGTATTTTATGACATTTTCATGCTTTATGATAATGATTCATACGTCCATGTATTTTTCATAGGAATATTGTGATTATGACCATGTCAACATGCATAATGATGAATCCTTATATGTTCAGGTTAATGAGGTGTTTTATGGGTAAAAATCACGTATGATACATATTTGTATATTTGTTAGTGAAAAGTTATGGTTATGGCTCATTTAAGAATGGTAGAAGTTTAAAAAGACAATTTTACAATTTTTCCATGATGTTTTCATGCTTATTAAAGATTACTAAGTCATTTCAAGTATTTAGCTGCATTTAAGTCAATTTTTATGATTTAGAAATAATTATATTATTTCATGCATTTTAGAGATATTAAAGTCATTTTCTATGATCTAGAAATATTTTTGTCATTTCACGCATTTTAAGGATTTTTACGTTATTGCATGTAATTTTAGAGATTACAATATAATTTTATGTGTCTTAGGTACTATTTTGTGATTTCATGCATTTTAGCACTATTTTAGTTATTTTTCATGGCTTAAGGACTTTTATGTCATTTCATGTAATTTAATGCCATTTTAGTAAATTCCTATGATTTAGGACCACTTATGCTTTTTATGCATTTTAGGGTCATTCTAGTAATTTCCATGTTTGATAGACTATTCTGTAATTTTATGCATCTTTCATTTAAGTCATTTTTTGTGTATTAAGGGACTATTTTGCAATTTCATACATTTTTAGGCCATTCTAGTCATTTTTCATGATGTAGGGACCATTATATAATTTCATGCATTTTAGCAATATTCTAATCATTATTCATTTTTTAGGGACTTTTATACAGTTTCATGCAATTTAAGGTCATTATAAGAATTACCATCACTTCAGGAGCATGTGGGGACCTTCGTGTTAGGTAAGGGTATTTAGGTAAAAATTCCTTAAAATCGAGTTTAGAGTTTTGTAGGAATCTTTGTGTCAAAATATGCCCACTAGCATTATTTAGGTAATACTACCTTAAAACCAAGTCCTCAGGACCATGTAGGAAATTTCATCTCAAAACATGTCGAATAAGGGTATTTAGGTAATAATACCTAAATACCAAGTCCATTAGGGTTATGTGGGAACCTTCATATTGAAACATGTCTATTAAGGTTATTGAGGTAATAGTACCTCAAAATTGAGTCTAGCTTCATGTCAGAACCTTTATGTTGAAACATGTTCATTAAGGTCATGCGGGAACCTTCGTGTCGAAACATGTTCATTAAGGATATTTAGGTAATACTACCTTAAAAACGATTTTAAGAACATGTTGAAACCTTCATGTCAATACATGTCCATTAGGGTCATTCGGGAATCTTTATGTTGATGCGTGCACTTTAGAGTCTCTTAAATGCTATTATGCTAAAAAAACCTAGTATGATATTACTAAATATAATACGAGTTTTAAATAAAATTCAAAGCAGTATTATCGAATTAAAATAGTCCACCGGTGTGCTTCTAGTATATGGAAGTCACCTAAAACAAAGGAATACCTTTTAAATAAGTAAATCAGAATATTTAACTTTCTCGGGAAATAAAATTTTTGTAATCCTCTAGGCTTTTTGGAGGGGTAAGGAAAATATTTTGATTTCCAAAATTAATGGGAACCCAATTTACTTCGAACTGGAAAAATAATATCAATTTCATATAATTTCAAAAATAGGAATTATAATAAGTATTGATAAATTAAAATCAACTTTAATCGAGTATTAGGAAAAAATGTAGTTAATAGGTATCATTGTATAGGCATTGCGAAAGAGATATGTCTCACTCTGTGCATAACCGATTCCCAAACCCATTTCATATGAATCTTTGGTTAATACATAGATTTTGGAATTTATTTACGAGGGTTTCATAACCCTTGAAAGATTAACTTTAGTAAATGACTAATCTCACCTAGCCAAAATAAATTGATGAAGACTCAAAGTCTTTTGGTTATTTCATAGTACCCATTTAACGTTAAGTCAGACGGGAGATTCGATCTGACAATTAAGTCCTATTCCGTTCCAAGTCTGGCATGTTAGATTTATGTTCAGCATGTCACGACAATGATAATTCAATTTTGGGGAATCTATTGTTATAGATTATGATTGTGAGATTGAAGACATGCAATAGGAGATTGGCAATAATAAGGTGTTAGTTGCAAATAAAGTGATTCCTAATTGATAAGTAGTGAAAATCTTCAAAAAATAATTAGGAAATACTCATGGTAACTATTAAAGCCGACGAAATTAGTAATATTATCCATGAACATATTGAGCAATATAATAGAGAAGTAAAGATTGTAAATAACGATACTATATTTCAAATGGGCAACAGCATTGCTTGTATTCACGATCTTGATGAAGTAATGGCAAGTGAATTAGTAGAATTTGAAGAAGGTACAATAGGCATTGCCCTGAATTTGGAATCAAATAATGTTAGTGTTGTATTAAAGGGGGACGGTTTAATGATCTTTGGAGATAAAAAATGTTGAGAGATAATTCCTACTAAGAGAGCATTCAAAATCGATTCGATCATGAAGAGTCAAGATTACTTGAAAGCCAATGTTTGGTGGAGTTTGTGTCAAGGTGGAGATTGTTATGTTTTTTTTACCTAAATTCAAATTATGAATTAGTTTGATTCGTTCTATTGGTTGAAGATTACTTGGCCATCTAGTTTATTTAACGATAATATTTTACTAGCAAAGAAATCTAACTTTGTAAGAATTCTTAGTGATCAAGTAATATGTTCTGTAAATATAAGTGGGTGATAACCTTTAAAATTATACGAGAGATGCAAACCTTTTGGGATTTCTATATGACAAATGAGTTTATAGGGATGTGAGAAGGAGTTTGGTAAAACATCAGGTTAATGAGATAGATGATATTCCATGTGTTTAACCCTTAAAAGCATAGAGGGCTTGGGTTTAGTGCTTGTTGAGTAGGTGTTTTATACTCTTTGTAATTTTTATTTTTAATGAATTTTCCTCTCTTATATATGGATATAAGCAGTTGAGGCTGAATCACATTACAGTTATCTCTCGTGTCTATGAGTGACTTTGTATGAATCTCAATGTGAATATGTTTTCACTTAAAAATTTCCAACACATATTTCATATATAGCAAAAGTATTTATAAAAAAATACAAAATATTTAATAACATTAAAAATAAAATTACAAATATATTATCTTAATTATATCCCTTTCACAAACTAAATAGGGAAGGAAGTTCAGGAACTGCAGAACGTGTAGCAACTAGTGATATAACCTGATTACTTGAATTTTGTGGAAGCTGCGTTCGAGGCTGTGAAGTTGATTGTATGTGACTGTAGAAGATTGGCTGTAACCTAAATAATTAAGAGGGACAGTAGATATTTGACCTTCTTGCACTTTAAGGATCAAGCTCTTTTCAACCTTCTGTGGCAAATTTTGTCTTATCTGCTTTTACTTAGACCAAGAAGACACTATGTTGCCCTCCTATTGACCGCAAGGATAAGAATGTGTAAGCAAACAAACAAAAAATACAAATGAAGTAAATTCTTAAACCAGTTTCAGAAATCGAGTAATTTCAAGTGAATTAATTAGGTCAAGAATGGTAAAGCCATAAGTTCCTAATCATAATTAGAAAAGTTCTGATGCTTACTAAGTTGTCTTCAATCTGCAAAAGTTAAAATGCCTTAATTCCGGAATAGCTCATGCCAGTTCAAATATACTTTACCACCTTGATCAGCTTCTTTCAGTTTCTCTTATATGCCTCGATTGCTCAAGTACTTCAGGCATCTGCAACGTCAAATTTTTCAAAATCCAATTTTTTTTTAAAAAAGAGCAATTTTAGATAAAACTAATTAAATTGCATTACTTATTTGATCTCACCTATGTAACCTCAGAAACTGATTGCAATAGTAGCTTTTGCAACCTCATCTTTAAGACGCTTTAGAGCTATGCTCATTTTCCTATTACACTTAGACAATGAGTATCAAGGGCATCTTTTACTGCCATAGTTATCAACACCATTTTCCTTGCCTTCTTCATATCTAGAAAAAGGTTTAGCGACCAAATATATAGTACTAGACTTACTACTTGATAGCATAATTATAGGCCACCAGCCAATGGTCCATGGGCATGCCACTCTTGACTTCTCTTTTATTCTAAAATACTCATATTTGAAAACATATCAAATACTTACTAGACTTAGTACTTGATAGCATAATGATAGGCCATCAGCCAATGGTCCATTAGCATGCCACTCTTGATTTTTCTCCTATTCTAAAATTCTCATATTTGAAAACATATAAGATACTTTCAAGTTTAAACTAGAGACCGCTAAAAGGATATGACCATACAAGTACTTTCAAACTTGAATATAACCTAAATGAAGCTTGCCTCCGAAATATCTGCTAAGAGTCGGTCACTGAAGGGAAAAATCAAAAATCAGAATACTTCACCAAGAAGATCAAAACTTACAAAAGACAAGCATTGAATAGCTTCCTAATAGCATGATCTAGAAGCATATAAAACAGAAAAAAGACGCACATTATATAATTGCAAAAGTTATCCCTATAGCCTGCTTGTAACAGGGAGGGCAACAGTCAGGTCAAAAGCTGAAGCACTTGAAACCCCAAATGCCCATTTTTCTTAATTCCTCAAAACAAGCCAAAACAACATGATAACAACTAGGAGAGACGGAATCAAGATTTACATTATAACCCAATCATTTATCTAAAATTTCCATAACTGTTTCTCTTAATTGAGAGATGCTTGATGCTTTCATATATCCAACTACTTAAAAGGTAAAATAAACTTAAAGAAAAAAAATGTTGTAAAAATAGTTGCTATAGGGTATCTTTTTATATAAAAAATATAAAATAAAATCGCCAACTAAAACAGGGACGATTACTTTCTTAATTTACTTATAATTTAACGTACAAAATAAAATCTTCAGTATACATCAAAACTACATTAACACAAACTGTTCAACTGTCACAATAGATGCAATCTATACCAGCAGAAAAAATAAGTGTTGGTATATGCTATATACTTTTTGACTGATCAAAATTCGTAGGTATAGACCTGATTTAATGACTAAATTTGACGGTCAGTAAAAAAATAAATAATGGTAGTTTGATAAAGTTGGTTTATATTTGAATATACTTAATTTGAAAAGATTATTAGTCATTTTTAATGGATATATAAATCTTAATAGTGAATATAATGAATAAGAATGTTTACTTTCATTAATTTAAAAGTTTTTTTCATATCCATGCTTTTATGTATACTAGTCATTGTATCATATGTTTTTCTTTTGATGCAAGACACTGATTATTTTGTATTTATTAAATAATTTATTTTTAATAAATTTTGTTAAAATCTATTTATGCAGATCTCTTTGATAACTTATTTATGTTATAACATGGCAAATCCTAAGATCCAATTATTAGACACAAAAAGAAGTTATCACTGATCTTTTATTCGGTGTGATTAGTCATTTATATAAATCTATACCCTTTTGTTAAAGTAATCTACTAAGACATTCTAAAAAATAATAAGTTCTAATCTAAGTTTCCAAATTAAGTTAAAAAAGCTGAGTTCTAATCTAAGTTGCCAAATTAAATTCAAAAATTCAATTATGTATGGGAAAGAATCAATCCCCATAATGCTTATTTTTAAAATAGTACCTAATTAATTTTATGTTATCTTAAAGTCCTAACTTAAAAGGCCTTACTTCTTAATTCTATATTATTATTTAGATTTTCTTAACAAAATATTATTTGAAAATAAACCAATCTTTTTTTATTTAATTTTTTTTTTCTAAACTTTCCATCAAACTCACAAACTTTAAGAAAGTATTTTCAATTTAATATATATGATTTTTTACCCATCGTTCATGATCAGGCATAATGAAATTTTAGAAATATATGATGACATGCCATTTGGCCGAAATTAAGCTTTGTCAATTTCTGCCATGTTTATTTTTACAAATAATTTGGAATAGTTCCATTTGAGCAAATATTAACGCACACCATGGGCCTAAAATTTTGCCCTGCCTCTACACCTTACAATTTGTGTATAATATCGTATTTTATATTGTGTCTTATTTTTGACACAACATAGTTAATTGAAACATGAACACAACATAATTAAGTAAATGTGTTTAATCTTAAAATACGAATACAACATGATTCTTATATGCGTTACATGCTACATGACACCATTATGACACAAATAACATGAATGACAAGAATAACATTAATAGCACGATTATGACACAAATATCTCCTAAGTTATCAAGATTAAATGAAAGTCCAATCTTTTACAACATGAATACACTTACGTATCAAAATTTATATAACACAAATTATATACATGTATTAAACTTGTTAATTTAAATGTCAACATTGTACGACACATTAAATAATCCTGTTTTTAAAACATGTTAATGGATATGTGCCGACATATTTACACATTTATGACATATTAAATCATTGTGTCTAAACGTGTTAATGGATAGTGTTGACACATTTACACATTTATGACACGATTACTTAATCGTGTCTTAAGTGTGTTTAAGACGCTTATAAAATTTTTGCATCAAAAATGTATTGACACAATTACGACACATGAAACACCATCATATAAAACTCATACATAGTTAAAGCATGTCGTACGCATGTTGTGTTTTCGTGTCATGTCCAAAATTGCTAGACCTACGTGCCATAAAATTTAGGTAAAGATATGTTTGTCATTTTGCATGCCATTTAAGTTAAGGTCCTTTTATAAAATTTTCTTTGGATGCTCTGTTTCTTTAATCAAATGTTGAAGATGCTTTATTTTTTGCAGTATGATTTGAAATAAACCATTGTATTGCATTACATTTACGTAATGATTGCTAAACCACTTGAGTTTAATAATCATTATATCTCTTTATATAGGTGCACGATATTGCAAGATATTAAATGGTTCAAAGTAAAGTGTAACATGTTGAATATTGAGTTCAAATCCCGTATTAAGTCCACAGACAAGATAGAGATAATCGAATTTTTTGACCCAAGGGAAGATTTATTGAGTATTGAGTCCAGAATCCCATATTGCTTAGATATGTTAGGCCAAAAGGAGTGTTTACTTATAAATAAAAGTTTTGGCGTTCAGGAAAACGTATACAGCTAATAAGAGGAAAGTAAACCTTATTGGTATTATTATGGAAGGATAGTTTGTAGCTTTATTCTTATGAAAGTTATTAGATATTTGTGGAAGGTATAAGTATATTTGTTGGAAGGTTTGTAGCTTAATTTGTGCAAAAGCTATTATGATGGGAAAATGGTTCGTAGCTTTATCTAAACAAAGTATACTAGTATATTTGTTGAAAGATTATGATGATGGGAAAATGGTTCGTAGCTTTATCTAAACAAAATATACAAGCATATTTGTTGGAAGATTATGCAAAAGCTACTAGTGTTGTTTGTAAGGTGATAAGTTTATAAAATAAAGTTGTTTAATTTTATGTGTGTTAAATTAGTTAAATTTTAAAGATTTTTATTCATATTTAGTAGTTTTTAATTTAATATTATTTTATTTAGATTTTAGTTTTTTTTAGTATTTTTAATTTAGTATTATTTATTTTTTTATATTTTAATTTTTTAGTTATTCAAATATTTTTTATATTTTTTTAGGTTAAAACCTGAAGGATTTTTCAAAAAAGCCAATAACTTAATCAAAAGTAAAATAGATTCAATAGCAAAACGATTAAATTTGATAGTTTTCATATATAAGTTACTTGCTTACCTAGTTTCTCCCCTTCAAGGTTTTTCCCATATATAAGACTATTAGGTTTAGACTTAGAGTTATCCTAAATAACTTTATAATTTTTATTTTTTTTATTTTTTTAAGAAGAGAGCAGCCATCAGGATTTTGCAATAAGAAGGATTAAAAAACTTGAAAATTAAGATTTGACAACTCTTATTTTTTCCTTTTCTTTAATCTTTTTATCTTTATTGTAATGTTTATGACAGTGAAATTTTAATATTTTGTTTTTTACTTAATCAATGTGAATTAAATTTATTTTTTTGGGGTTACGTTGAAACTTAACATGTAGTTTAGATTATTTTAATGCATTTTCTTGATTTAATTATACTTGAGTTGTTTATTTAATCTTATTTTTAATGCTTCTAATTGCCTTATCAATAATTAGATTGATTTGGTAAACTTAAAGAACTTGGATATGAGAGTTTTGTATTTAAACCTAGATTGAATGACGTATGTTTCATATTCATTTATTAGGATGAATTGATATGCATGTTAGATAGAAATATACGAGCATGTGATATATAATCAAATTAGAGTCTAAGCTTAATCAGTTTCTTTTAATTCAGTTTGCATTGGAATATAGTAAATTTATTAGGAGAGATATTTTTAGAAGACCATCGAACGAAACTTATAAATAGATTAGAACGCTAGGTTAATAACTTATTATCATTAATTAAGTTAAGAGGGTAAAATAAATTCAAATAAAGTGTTGAGGGAAATTGAAATCTTGGGGCTTTATTATTGATTAAGTAAATCCTATTTAATTTCTTTTCTTTGTTAATTCAGTTAATTTTAGTTTTATTTAAATTTTATTTTATGATCCTTTAATTAATTGTCTGGATAAGATTAAATTATTTTAATATTAATGATTGGCGAATTTTAGCACAATTCTTCATGTGAATGATACTCTATTCATCATTATATTACTTGTTTATTATACATGCACTTGCATGGTGGAAATCCGACAATAAGTTTTTGGCACAATTGCTAAAGAATTATTTTACTAATTTTTGCTAATATTAGTACTAAGCAATTTTAATATTAATTCAAAATTTCTTTTTATTTTTTAAGTACCTTTGGTCATTGTATGCGAAGAGTGAGAAACTTAGAACTTGTCTCTTTTGATCCAGAACCTAAAAGAACTTTTCATTAACATCGGAAAAAAATTTACAAGCCTCAATTCAAAATAATACAATGGCTAAAAATGAAGATACAAAATGTCTATAGGAGCTTGCTGTCCCTCTCATGTAAAGCATTCATTCAAGCATCCAAAGGTCGGCCATTCAAGCCAATAACTTTGAGATAAAGCAAACCATCATATAAATGATCCAGATATCAATTCAATTTGGTGGTCTACCCAATGAAGATCCTGACACTTACATTCTAAATTTTCTAGAGATATGTGATACTTTCAAACACAATGGTTTTTAATTAATGCCATTAGATTAAGGCTCTTCCTTTTCTCACTTTGAGATAAGGCAAAAAGTTGGTTAAATTCACTTCCTGTTGGCTTTATCACTTCCTAGGATGACTTGGTGCAAAAGTTTCTTGCCAAATATTTTTTTCTGGCTAAGGCAACAAAGTTAAGGAAATGATATTACTTCCTTTATGGAATATGATTTAGAATCACTTTAAGAAACTTAAGAAAAATTCAAGGAATTTCTTCAAAAATGTCCTCATCATGGTTTTCCCAAATAGCTTTAAGTTTAAAAATTTTACAATGGAATGATAGGCCAAATAAAAACCACTATTGATGTTGCAGCAAGTTAAGCATTCTTGGGAAAATCACCTGATGAAGCTTATGAGTTACATGAAAAGATGGCTTCTAATAATGATCAATGGTCCACTGAAAAAAACTTACCAAGAAAAGTTATAGGTATCTATGAAACCGATGCCATTACTTCACTTCATGCATAACTTGTGATGATTACAAGAAAATTGGATGCTATGAATGTATATTTAGTTCCAAGATCTTTTATGGTTTGTGAAGTATATAGTGATGGAAATTCTAGAGATTAGTGCCTAACTTATGCTAGATCGGTTAACTATATTGGGAATTATAGCAGACAATAAGTGACCCATATTCCAACAGCTATAATTTAAGTTGGCACAATCATCCATACTTCTCTTGGAATACCAACCAAAGGCCTTTTTGTACAAGTAAGCAAGCTTTCTCTTTTGAGTTTCCACAGCAAGTTAAAGTAGACCAAACTTGAGTTTTGGCTCAAGAAAAAAAGCCATCACTAGAAGATTGTTCCTACAATTTATGCAAGTTTAAACAACATCTGTGAAGAATATTGAAACAAAATTAGGACAACTTGCTAGTGCCATTAGCAACAATCCTATGGGTACTCTTCTAAGTGACCTCAGTGTAATTCGAGAAGAGACAAAAAAGAGCATTGGAAAGCCATCGCACTTAAGAATGGTAGAGAGATAGAAAATGATGAGAAAAATTAGACTCATCTAGAGAAAAAAAAAAGTGGGTAAGAAAAGCTAACAAGAGCCAACAACACAACTGTGGGGTTACCCACCGTCGCCTTTTCCATAACTTCTTTAAAAGCAAAAACTTGACAATCAATTTCAGAAGTTTCTTGAGGTATTTAGAAAGCTCTATATTAATATACCTTTAGTTAAAGCTTTAGAATAAATGCAAAATATATCAAGTTTATTAAGAAAATCATGCTAAAGAAAAAGAAATTGGATAAGTTCAAGACAATTGCACTTACTGAAGAGTGTAGTGCTATCCTTCAAAAGAAATTGCCACTAAAGCTCAAGGATTCAGAAAGCTTCACCATTCCATACACTATAGGTAATAAATTCTTTGGTAGAGCTTTATGTGATTTAAGAGCCAATATAAATTTAATGTCTTTTTATATCTATCGAAAGCTTGGTTTAAGGCAGGTAAAACCCACAATGTTTATGTTACAATTAGTCGATAGATCATACACTCATCCAAAAGGCATTGTGGAAAATGTGCTTGTAAAGGTTGATAAATTCATCTTTTCAATTGACTTCATTGTACTTGACATAGAGGAACATAGTAAAATTCTAACCATTCTTGGAAGACCATTCTTAGCTACTGGTAGAACTCTTATCGATGTGCAAAAAAGAGAAATTACCATGAGAGTTCAAGACCAAGAGGTAACCTTCAAAGTTTTTAAAGCTATTGATTATCTTAATGACTGAAAAATGTTTGGCAGTTAATTAGGTGAATGATTCACCCAAAAGTTCAAAAAATGTCTCATAGTTTTCGAGGAAAGGTCCAGATAAGAAAAGCATAAGCAACTTTGAACCAATTAGGATGGTGAATGATTTGCCCAAAAGTTCAAAGAATGTCTCAAAGCTTTCGAGGAAAAGTCTAGACAAAAACAGCGTATAGGACAATTTCGAGCCAACTAAGATAGTGAATGAAAGTGCAAAGAATAAGCTTAAAGCAAAGAGACAGCAATTCATGCTGTGTTGGGGAGGCAAACCTGGTCATAAATGGCCATCAATCAATTCAACCAACCCAAAATAATAACGTAGATAGTCAAGCCAAAGACTATAAATCAAGGGCTTTTTAGGAAGTAACTCAAGCTTCTCAAACTTTTATTCCCTTAATTGTAGAATTTTTTTTTTTTCATAATTAATAATTTTTATTTCTTTTTGCAAGTTCTAAAAAAGGGTCAAGCGTTGTAGCACCCAAATTGGCACTACAGTGCCCATTTAGTTCGAGTCTTGGCGCTATAATGCCTAACTCACAACACTATGGTGTCGAGATTCAACAAAAATTGTTAAAATATAGGGCATTGCAATGCCCCCAAAAATTCAGAAGCTGCGGCTACAGTTTTAAGGTATTGAAACAGTACCGCAACTAATAAAAAATTTTAATTTTAATTTTTTATTTTTTCTTAAAACCACTTCCCCAAAACTCTAATCTTATTCTCAACCACCCCTATTCCCTTATCTTAGCTAATCATTGGTACGGCGTCGATTTTAATTTTTAATTTTTAATTTTATTTTTACCTTAAAACAATTAAAAAAATTATTTAGTATTATTATTTTTTAGGATTGTTTCTAATAATTTTGTTTTATTTTCTTTTATAGCCTCTTACAAATTTTAACAAACAAGATGAGGTCGAAGAGGGTACTTAAAGCTTCTCTCGAGATTCCTTTTTTAAAAAGGAAAGTTTGTTATTCTTTCTCTTTTTATTTATAAACATTAAGGACAATGTTTGATTTAAGTTTAGAGGTGAGGTTATTATTTTTACTAGTGTCGAGGTTATTATTATGTTTTTGCATAATTTTTTTGCTAAGAGTCTAGTATGTTTGATATGTTTTGTACTTAAAATGATAAGATCCTTATCCAATGATGAGAATTCAGCTAATTTATCTTGATTTTTGGGAAAATATAAGCATGATTTGATTTATGATTAGATTCTTTCATTCTTCTCATTGTTAGGATGTGATTTTTAAAATTTTGAACACCTAATCTCTTGCATTGATTTGTATTGCTTATTTGAAGACCGTTTATGTTGATGTAACTTGCAATTTTATCTAGAAGCCTAGAATTTGTTTGATTATCTCTTGAGGTGAAATCCTAGATAACACTAAGTTAAGGAGATGATTTAGGCCATCTTTAGATTATTTCAACCTTTTTAAGCCTACCTTTATATATCTATCCGCAGTTTACCTCATTTGAGCCTAATTTATATATACATCCTTTTCTTTCGATTGCCATGTTGTTTAGACTAGCCTAATAAGAAAAACCATGATCAACCATCATGACATAAGAATGTGCATGAAATTGTTTGAAAAAATATTATAAACCATGTTTGAAATGTGTTGTATTGGTGAAACATAAAAAAACTTGAAAAGAAAAAGAAAAAAAACATACAAAAGTGTCTAAATAAAGAAAATGGCATGAAAAAAAAATGTCATGAAAAGAAAAGGGACATGTGCTTCAAAAGTGTTGTAAAAGGCTCAGTAAACAAAAAAAAGGATCAAGAAAAAAGATATAGAATAGTGAAAAGTGTCCATGGGTGAATTAGATCGAAATATATCATTTATCCAACCTTTACCCTAATCGTACATTACAAGCTTAATCAAGTCCTAGATGATCTTTGATAAGTTGTTAGTCTACATTAGTGGAGTGAAAGATGAAAGGCAAATGTATAAGAATCTAGTATTAATTAAGAGTTTGCATCAGCATAAACTTATTTGAAATGATTTGTAAAGAGATTATATATACACACACAGGGGGAATCCATTTGAAACATTAAGATTTATGATTAAATCCAAGCATGAATTTGAATTATGTTTGTATCTACCTTGAGTTAAGATATTGAGATGATTTTTGAGAAAAATTAAAGCAATCATCATATTTGAGTATATTCATCTCAGGTAGTGCTTCATTTTATTTCTTTCATTCGTTGGGTTTATGTTTTCTTTTGTTTTGTTTTGCTCGAGGATTAGCAAAATCTTAGGTTTGGTAGTGTGATAACTCTATGCAATAGAGTTATTTAATATCATTATTTGCATTAAATTAGCTAAGTTTTAGAGATTTTTATTTAAATTTTATCTATATTTAGTAGTTTTTAATTTATTATTATTTTATTTAGATTTTAGTTATTTTTAGTAGTTTTTAATTAGGTATTATTTACTTTTCTTATATTTTAAATTCTTAGTTATTAAAATACTTTTCATATTTTTTGTAGGTCAAAACTTGAAGAACATTCCAAAAATTTAATAACTTAATCAAGAAGTAAAATAGACTCAATCAACCAAAGTGATTAATATTAGCAGTTTCCATATGTTCAAGCTACTTGCTTACCAATTTTCTCCCCTTTGAGGTTTTGCCTATATATAAAACCTTTAGGTTTAGATTTAGAGATATCCTAGAAACTTTATAGTTTTTATTTTTCTAAGGTTTCTAAAGATGAGAGAAATCATCAAGATTTTGCAATAGGAGAATGATTGAATAACTTGAAGATTGAGATTCGACAACTCTTAGTTTTTTCTTTTTTTTTTATCTTTTTATCTTTATTGTAATGTTTATGATGGTGAAATTTTAGTGTTTTGTGTTTTATTTAATCAATATGAACTAAATTTATTTTTCTAGGGTTACAATGGAACTCAACATGTAGTTTGAATTATTTTATTATCTTTTTTTTATTTAATGCTATTTGAGTTATTTGTTCAATCTTGTCCTTATTGCTTCTAATTGCCTGATCACTAATTAGATTGATTTGCTAACCTTAATAAACTTGGAAAGGGGAATTTTATGTTTAGACCTGTATTGAATAACATATGTTTCAAATTTATTTATTAGAATGAATTGATCTGCATCTTAGATAGGAATATACAAACATGCCATATGTAACCAAATTAGAGTTTAAGTTGGATTAGTGTCTTTTAATTCGATTTGCATGGGAATATAGTAAATTAATTAGGAGAAACATTTTTATAAGACCATCGGAAGATACCTATAAATAGATAAAAAAAATCTAGATCAACAACTCATTATCATTATTTAAGTTAGAGAGTAGAACAAATTCAAATGAAGTGTTGAAGAAAATTAAAACCTTAGGTTTTTATTATTAATTAAAGTAAACCCTATTTAATTTATTTGCTTTGTTAATTTACTTAATTTTAGTTTTATTTAAATTTTATTTCATAATCCTTTAATTAATTGTTTGGATAAGATTAAATTATTTTAATTTTAGTAGTTGTCGAATTTTAGTTCAATTCATCGTAGGAAAGATATTTAGTCATCATTATGCTATTTGTTTACGATACGTGCACTTGTGCAGTGAAAATCTGACAACATGAGAAAAGTTTGTGGCTTTATCTATACAAAAGTTACTAGTGTCTTGTGAGGAAAGTTTATAATTTTATCCATACAAAAGCTATGAGTTTGACAAGTGATAGTGTTAGTATTACCTTTTTAGTGTCGTTGATGGAGGCAGACTGAACCATGTTAAAATTTTGTTGGGCTATCCCTCGCATGACATTAGGATGTATTCATGGATAAGATATGTTCTTTGATTCATTTGGCTGAAGGAGTTAAGATTTGAAGTGAAATAAGAGGCTGTATTTATCTTAAGCGGGATTGAGAGGTGCGATTCCTCTGATATTCCATACCCAAATCCCGAAATTAAGTTCTCCAATGAAGAAAAAAACTTACAGCCTTGAAAAGAACCTTGATTTTCGGTATGTAGATAATTCAAGTTGACTCCTAATCAATCTTGAAACCACTAGAGTTTTATATATATATATATATATATATTAGATTATCAACATTTGATTTCTAGTTACTAAAAGCTAAAGTCCAACACTTTACTAACATACAACATGGCTCACGACGGGAGTTTTAATTGATGAAACTCACAGTACTCACGTTGAAGAGTAAAAATAAGTAAGAAGAGACATTATTTTGATGTAAATAAATAAATTGAGAACGTAAAATTTAATATTAATGTAAAAGAATCAATTCTGAAAGTTGATAATAAAAAAAATAAATTTAGCTGTTCTAATGCGTTTCGTGATGATACAATTACATATGTTAGATAGTTTTTAAATACGTTTCATTTTACTAAGAAACTAAAAAATTACTACTAAAACATATTTTTCTTAATGTCACCTCTATCCTCTTTTACTATGGTGTCCTAATAAGCTTTTTTTGTTTAAAATAGTTTAGCTATTAAATTTATAGTTTATAATAC
Source organism: Adansonia gregorii (assembly GCA_038382025.1). Classification (NCBI taxonomy): domain Eukaryota; kingdom Viridiplantae; phylum Streptophyta; class Magnoliopsida; order Malvales; family Malvaceae; genus Adansonia; species Adansonia gregorii. The sequence goes on from JBBYHO010458203.1 coordinate 66,231, forward strand.
TTTTAATTACAATGATTGTTGCAATATAATATCATTTGTAAACAAGGAAGAATGAATAAAATATATTTATTGAAAAAAAGGAAGTAATTATACTAAAATTTTAATTTTAATTTTAATATTTTTAATAAGTAAAAATAGGTAAAAAAAAGTACAAAATATGTAATATAAGGTATTCTTTTTATTTGTTAGTTGAACGAATTTGAGTAAATTTTATTTTCATTCTTTTACTTTACCTGTTACTTTTTTATATCGTTTCTATTTTTTTTTTCCAATTTTTATGAGATATTATCTCATTATCTCTCTTTTTTTTCCCAACTTTTATGAGATATCATCTCCTTATTAAGTTTATGTATTGTGTCTTTGCCACTTTATTTACAATCCATAACCTTAACCTTTCTGATAAGAATATCGATGTCAAAGTAATTAAGTGAAGAGATGGTTTGGGTCAAAGCTTGGCCAAGAAATCTAACAAATCAACCCAAATGTTAATTTAAAATTAGCTCACTGATCAAATTTCAAATTGCAATATTGTGAATTTGTAATTCATGCTTAGATTCGTAATCTAAAAGGGGCCAAAATGCTGATTTAAGTTTTGCACCTGATTTTTGTCTGAGGCCTGACTGCCTGTTATCACACATGGGAGCTTCGCTACCTTGAGCCTTGCCATTTTGGACTTGGATAATATTGTAACAAAAATTGAAAGTTTTATTAGAATTGACAAAATCAACCTAAACTTCAAAATTCGCTTAAACAATTCAACTCAAAGTTAATCAAACCCAATCTAATAACAAAGTTAAAAGATTGAAATTCAAGAAAATTGAACCCAAACTTGGAACATTTTGAAACAAAATAATCTTGACGTTGAACACAACATTACATATTTCATCAAATGTTGAAAAAAAAAAAAAGGGGGTAATAATGACTAACCCAGCCTCAACCAATTTAAATTTGAATGACTCGAACCTTAAAATATTCCAACTTGAATCAGCCAGTTTGCTGGCTCTAGTTTCCACTCCATGATTTATGAAAATAGGAGAATGGATGAACTGGGGGAATAAATTGCAGGTAACAACCTCAAGTTTTCTATAACTTAAGACTTCTATATTAATACTCCAAAAATTTTGCAGCAAGTTCAACCATCAACTAAAATTGATCGGTAAATACCTTATACCTTCCTTTCCACATTTCCTCCCTTCCCCTTGTGTTCTACTTGTAAGGGTGGGGTTACGAAAAATAAAGAGGAAAAACGAAAAGAAAAGAAAAAACCCACAGTCAGAACGTTCCAAGAATGCCACTACACCCAAGATAGACCCAAGCCACCTTGAGGTGTTTTTTTTTTTTTTTTCTTTCGTTTGCATATTCCCACTGTTGTCTGCTCTGCAATTCAAGGACTGGATAGGTTCTTGAGATCTTCTTCCTTGGCATACCAGTTGGGTATTATCTTCGACAGATGGAGGTAAAGATCCTTGTATGAATTTCGTATTGTCCCTTCTGCAACTCCCGTAGCTAGTGAAATATCTGCACCCCACATTTTCTCTCAAAAGTGTACATTCTTCATAGAATGAGAGCAGCAACTAAAAAAATTTGAAGACACTGTTTTTCTCTCTAATATTACAAACATATTCTAAGCACCCATGTCGGGTAATTCAATATTATAACCTAAACTGAAACAATCAGCCCAGTATCAAGAAGAAAAATAAGCACATAAAAGTAGTTTGCGAAACATCTTATTTTTACTTAACAAGTAAGATGGGAAATATCAAACCTTTGAGAGGCTTCTTATCATCTGAAAGCTGTGTTATGATATAAATAACTGCTGCTGCAATTGATATAGGGCTTCGCCTACAAAAGTTATGTAAAATTGTTAGCAAATACCGATACAGACCATAAGTGAACAAAACCATTAAAGAAGATAAATACCGATACATAAGAGAAATCAGATGCCTCAGTACAACAATCTTGACTCTCAAGTAACAAATTTATTAACAAATCTGCAAGAGCCAAAAGGGAGAACTCACTAAGATAAAGCTAGTAACTTCACCTTTCTTCCTTCTAAAAGCTAGCCCAAAAACCGAATGATGGTGGAAAGACCAGAGAAAAAGGATGGAAGGCAGGGGAGCGGTGGGATGGGATGGGACTAAGAGAGAGAGGGAGGAGAAGCTCGGAGAAGAGCCAGAACAAATTTCACGTTTTCTGTAATATCTTTGCAAAAGCTCTCAAAAGAAACAGGTCATAACATGTTTGCAGGTGTTTAGTAAAACCAATCACTACTTTTTTGGAATTATTTTGATTTCCATAGCTTCCAAGCTGGGGGGAAAAAAAGGATTCCACAAGCTTAGTATTCACTCATTCCAAAAATGCACTTTAAGTGGTGATAAAGAAAGTTCATTTTTACAGCAAATAAGCAAGATGTTGGCTATCATGTTTAAACACACTTTGCAAGAGACAAGCAGTGGCAAAGCAACATCATTGATGTTATAAGCCAATGGAATAATATCAGGAAGGCACATTAAGTTATTTTTTTCTTTCAGAATCATCAAACCATCAATACGTGCCAAAGCTAAATGACCAATTTGAACAAACAATTTTGTCAGGTATCTAACTAATCTGCAAGAACATGGAATACAGAACCGTCAATGAAGTTCAAGCATGACTTTTAAAAAATGAATACCACCAAGACCCTTATTAACATCCCTATCCCCAAAAGTAGACTTGACAATCCATGTATTAGTGTCATGTTCTCGTGTATTTTCACAGATCATAATCATGTTTAAAGTAATACATATTTATAGAAATTTTTATATGTTAATAATTTGGGTTATAAAAATTTTGACACATTCGTATATTCATGTTATTTTTTTGTGTCATGCTTTGATTATTCTCAAGTCTTGCAATGGTATCGTGTCCAAAGTTGCTAGATCTCCAAAAGGTTTAGCTTCTCACTCATCAATACCTCATAATCTACCTCCATAATAACTGTCTTTAAAAACTAAGAGCAATGCAAAATGTCAACCATAATTATTTTAGTACTTGACTCCTTTCTCTTCATGTCATTACTCAAACATTCTAATTCTTTCTTAGTCATGTTAGTTTATCAACTTAAAATCCCTACTTCCTAATTACACATTCCGTTAACTGGAAAGGTCCATAAAGAATTATCCAAGTGATAGAGGGCATTGAACTAAAATTTGTTTTAAAGGTAGAAGCCATAAAAAAGAAATTTCAGTTCAGGCTCACAGCTTCATGATGAAACTAGAATAATAACTACCTTATATCAAACTCCTCCGACTTCTGAACTGCTTCTTGGGCAGCTTTAACTGCTTGATTATTCATACCAAGATTGGAACAAAAACGCCTCTGATAATTAAAGAATTAGTATTAGCGACAACCATAATGGTACATAAATGAACAAAAAAAATATTCAAGAATGGAACTGCAGCAAACGACAACAAAGTTGTTTACTGAAAGCACTGTTATAGATTTTTTTTTTAAGGAAAAAAGGGAATTCACCATGAAGTCACCAGCATGTATGGCTCCCATCTCCACAGACTGACCAGTCTCCAATCCCAGTTGTTTCACTATGTATTCTTTTGCTCGGCCAATTTCTTTCTTTGTGGCTCCATTGGCAACAGAGCAAATTTCTATTTGAAATTCACAGGTTCAGGGACGCTTATACACATTAGGAAATATAAATCATGAGGCATCCAGATGTTAAAAGAATCTTAGGCTGTACCCTTGACAGTGCGTGGCTTGTCCTCTTGCCGACATGCAATGTATAGGCAAGCAGCCAACAACGCATCCTGATTTCTTCCTCTACTAGACTTCTGGTCTTCCACCTTCTTAAATATCTCATTGGCTCGATCCTTCAGTCAATGGAAAAAGCCTCATAAATCACACGCACATGAAAATTGATAAAAGAAGGAAATAATAAAGAATGAAACAGTCATCAAGCTAACATTAGTGTAAAGCACAAGATGCTCCTTCTATGAGTCAGAAAACTCTCAATTTAACTCAAAAAAAATACTTCAAAATAATTTTCTTTTTGAAGCATAAACATGCACAAAATTATATGGTAATTATTAAAAGACAATTATTCAGAAGTAGATTACTAGGACTTCAGTTTCCAAGTGAAGAAAACAAATTATAACTGAAAATGCAGCTAGTTTTAAAATAAATAAATAAATATATATATATATATATATATAAGCTCCTCTGAAAACTAGAGAAGAAAAGCTTTTAAAAGTGAGGGAATAGTAAATATCCAATTCACAACATCTGATAAGAATTATTTATGGTTTTTAACAGATTATTTTCCTTTTTTAAAAGCTTTGCATACAACTAATTATAAAATATGGAAAGTTAATATGAGAATTGGATGTTTATCCACTTTCAGAGTGTTAAATGCTCATTGCTCCGTCACATAGAAAAAAGGTATAGCAAAGAAACTATAGGCAGGATGCCTCTCTCTCCCTCTCTCCTCCTTGTTACTTGGAATATCTCAAATTTACAGAGAGCATTGTATCCTGGCCTTCTTTGCAGTAGCAACTTTTTGTTCGTGCACAAACTGGGCTCCGAGAGGGAGCTACAGCAGCTATCAACGGTAATGTTTATACGTATTTCATGGTTTAATCTCAAGCACAAATTGCAGTTTTAAATTTATAGTTCCTTTCTGCTAGTGCACAGATCGGGAACGGGAGCTGCAGCAGTTATGGTAATGTTTGTCTGTATTTGGGGCTTTCAACTCATGCACAAGATTGGAGTTTCATACTTAAAAATTCTCTGAAGTTGGCTCATTATCCCAAATTTGTCACTATTTATACCAAAGAGATTCTTTTTCGAACAAGTCATTCTATAAAAGCCTGTCAGGCTACAGTTGTAACTTTGTTTCAGTTTAGTGTTGTCGCTAACATGATATAATCCAGTATATCATAAACAATTTATCTGGCCTATGGCAGCAATGCCAACTAATATCAGCAATAAAAACGCATGAAATACAAAATAATAGGGTACATCAAGTCTATGCACATATCTGCATGTCACTAGTCCATAGGAATAGATTGAAACACCTTATATAATTCAAACCACATTGACACAGAAATTGGTAGCATACCTTGATCGTTGCGACAAGACCCAACCTGAAACATAAAACTTATCAAAATTAGTGACATTTCGTAGTAAATTATTACTTCTCAAGCATAGAACTTCACTTCATGGAGAAAGGGGAAGGGTACAAACAAATATGCAAATCTTTACACCTAAAGAGAACATAATAGTAATTGAAAGTCAGTATTAACACTGTTCATAAATCATAAAGTAATCAGATAGATCAATGCTTTTAAGAAATACAATCTTAATATATTTGGATGGCATTGAGCTGGAATCAACAGAGAACAGCACATTCATCTAATTCATACAATTCGATACCAGTTTGATCCTGCTCAAGAAAACTAAAATTCAAATGCATAACAATTTCCAATCAATTCTGAATTTCCTAGGATCGACCCTCGAACTTTTTCCACAATTATCTCCGGTAAAAACAAGTAGACATGCAAAACAACAATTGCTTCACAAAATGTTTTCACCAACAACTGAAACATCTCTTTCCCCAACTGCAAACCATTCCTCCAACTCTCAAGGCATTTGCACTAATGTCACCAGAAACAATGGACATCCCAAACTCGCCTAACTCATTTAGCTCAATCAAACAAAACTTTAATAATTTACCCCAAGATCCATAAGATCCATGAACCTAACATCCATTTTTCCCATTATTTTCCCGCAATTTCGGACCATACAAACAACTTCCAAAATACCAGACAAAAACAAATTCCAAAAAATCCATCCAACAAAAAAATGTTAAATACCTATCAGACATGGTAGCAATAGTCTTAAAAGCAAGAATCAACCCCCGATCTGGATTCGATCCACGATTCTGCCACCGACCCAACGACGACGAGAGGAACTCTCCAGAAGTACCATTAGGCTTAGCGATAACGGTAGATAAACCGCCATCCGCCAAAAGCGGGTTGGTGGGACCACCGACACGGACGGGATCGTTATCGTTCGACTCGTTGGCGAAGGTTCTCCACTCAGACGTCTCATCGATCGAGTGCGACTCCAACACCAACCCGCACTCGGAACACACCGTGTCGCCCGCCGAGTGGTCGAAAACCACCTCCGTGTTCTTCTTGCAGTCCGAACAAAACGCGTCCCCCATTTCTGAGCAGCTAACCGTTTCTCTGTTCTTTTTCTTTTTTTATTCTGTCAATTTCAGTTTTTCGAATTAATCCAAAAATGTAAATGGAAAAGCTTGTTAGGTTAAAATATGCTTTCTTATTATATTTTAATTTGTTGGATTCTAGTCTCTGGCTTCCCAGGAAAAAAGTGTTCTCCTCGAGCCGGAACGAACAAAACAACCTAGAGAAGAGAGAATTATTTATAGTAGTTTAGTACAATACGATATAACAAACCCGATTCCTTGGTAGCTGTCGTGAAATTTTGTTTCCCAACCTAGAATGATTTTTTATTATACCTAATATTTGATTTGATAATTTAAGAATTTTTAATTAATTAATTTAACTTAATTATTTTAAAATTAAAAAGAAAAAAAAGAGCTATTTGTAAAATAAAATAGATGGTGTATATTTTAAATGAAAACATATTTAGAGTAAACATAAGTATACATACTATAATTTGATCATAGATATTTATAAGTGTTATTTGGACTTATTTTCTTCGAATGAACTTAAGAGTACATCCTCTAACATTAATTTTTTTTTTTAATTTTATTTCCCTAATATTTTCTCAAAAATCATATTTTTATCCATAATATAATAATAAAAAATTTATCTCAAATCTAAAATTATCAATCATTGTGGATTAATTATATAGAATTTTTTTCATCACATATGCCTTAACCATAAAAATATCAAATATTTAAATATAAATTTTATCTTATTTAATATTAAATATTAGCTCTAATCATAATAAGAAAATTTTGAATGCATAATGTTAGGGTAATTTGAATATCTCTATTATATATAATATTTATAAATACGAATGTGAATAACTTTTTAAATTGATAAAAATAATTATATATATTAACTATATTTTTAAATTGTCACTGTGAATCATTTTTATCATTAATAAGATTATATAATTTATAATTAATAATTTTAATTTTATTAAAAATATTTTATTAAATATATTTATTTGATAATAAATATGTTTCATTGCAGAGATCTAATTTTTCATTAATCTTAAAATGTAAATTTATTTATTTGATAAAATTTAAAAGAAAAAGTTAAAATTTATATTTGCTTTTTTATTTTCACAAAGTTAATTTCATATTAAAAAAAGTAATAATAATTTTATATATTTGAATATTGAGCAAGCTTTACATATTTACGCAATTTTGAATTACTTGCAAAACATATAATTACATATTTTTTAAATAAAACAATGAATATTCACTTATAGTATACATAACAACAAATATCAGTATATATAAAAGTACGAATGTAAAAATATTTTTGATGGATGAAAATAGTATTGTTGTTTACTAAATTTTTAAATTGAAATTATAAATTATTTTAATATTAATAAGACTTATCTAATTTATATTAAAAATTTTAAAATAAATTTACTTGATGGTAAATAAAAAGAGTTAAGGCTGACATTAAATTATGTTATTTCAAAGCTTTAATTAAAAAGTAAATAAATTTATTTAATAAATAAAAAAAGAGTTAAAATTTATTTTAAATTTTCTCTTTAAATTTTCAGTTTTATGGATATTAAAATTAAAAATAATCAAATGTTATATTAATTTGATATAATTTGCACATGAAATAAATTTTATATTGATACAAATTTCGTTAATAAATATAATAATTTATTTATTTATAAAATATATAAATATGATTAAAATTTTATAAAATAATAAAATTTACTTGCGATGTGCATGAAATACTAGTATCTTTAGAAATTGAAAGGGAAGAAAACAATTAAAAATATGACAGTTTTTTGGGAGTTAAAAATTTTTATAAAAAATATTTTAAAAATAAAACAACATATAGTTTAAATTTTTTATCTGTTATTACTAATATATTTAACAGCACTTAAATTTCATGATAAAATTATCCTTTAACTCGAAATACGAAACTAATTAAAAGTATTTATATGCAAGAAGATAACACTTTAAAATTGATAATAATTGGCCGGCAGATTCATTCAGTGAATGTAATAATTTTTTTATTTGGGTTAATGGGAAGGATTTAGGTCTCATTTATATAATTTAGAATCTTATAAAATGAAATTGAGCCGTCGGATTTAGAGGATCAGTGAAAAATGATTGTTTGAACGGTGAGGATTAATTGCGGGTTTTTGAGGGTAAGTAGGGAAGGCGTGAGTCCGAAGAGGACACTACGAGGGGACAGGACAGAGGTAGTTCGTTGGAAAATGTGCAGCGTTTGGAGACAGGTGGTAGATTATTGTAAACTATTGTCGGAGGGTGCTTCATTTACGAAGTTTGGTGGGGGGTATTTGCTTTGAACATTCAACGCCCATGGCGAGGTGTTCGAGAGCACACGAGAATAACAAGTGACGCTAACTTAATTATAATTTATTATAAAATTATAATTAAGATTATATATATTTTATAATATTATATAACTTATTATTCATATATTTATTAATAAAATTTTATCATATATTTAATTTATTAAAATAAAATAAAATAAAAATAAATATTATATAATTTAAATGATTAAATTAAATCAATAAAAATAATATTATATTATTTAATTTGTTAAAATTATATTAAATAATAGATAAATAATAGGTATAAAATGATTACTTCATCTTTAAATTAAAAATAAAACTTTTATTTGAAAAATAAATATAATTAATTAATTTTTAAAATATATTAAAATATAAATTATAAATATAAATTATTTAAAAATAATAACGTAATAATTATATATTTAAATAATATTATATATTACCAAATGTTTATATTTATATTTTATATATATAAATATTAATATTAATATCGTTAAATTATATTAAATCAATTATAATATAAATTATAAATTTAATATATTATTTTCATAAAAAATTTTATTTATAATATATTATTTTAATATATAATTTTATATAAAATTTGAAGATATTATAAAATTTATTAATAATATAATATAATGATTAAATATATATTAAATATTTAATTTTTCTCTCTCCCATCTCCTCTTATTTTTTCCCTTATCTCTCTCTCTCTCTCTCTCTCTTCTTCTCTTTCTTCTTAATGCTTGTAGAAGAAACCCAGAATCGCCGCAAACCCAGATTTCGGCCGGCAACTGCCGTTGTCGCTGTCATGCTCCGCCAGCGAAACATCTTTTCACACCCAAAATTTCCTCTCGTTCCCCTCTTTCCTTTTTCGCAAGTGATTTTTTTTCCTAAAAATCATTGAAAAAGCCTAGATTTAGAAAAATATTTCGAGACTTAAAACATTTTTGGCCGTCCACT